>PVIH01004356.1:0-141811 GCA_004025045.1 Sigmodon hispidus
AAAAATTAAAAATAAAAAAAAAAAAAAAAAAAAAAAAAAAAAAAAAAAAAAAAAAAAAAAAAAAAAAAAGGCATCCTGAAATTTTCAGGCAAATGGATAGGACTAGGTCTAGAAAAATCCATTCTGAGTGAGATAACTTAGACCCAGAAAGACAAACATAGTATAGACTCACTCATAACTGAATACTAGATTTAAAGCAAAAGATAACCATAACCCCAGAGAAGACAGGTCACAAAGAGGACCCTGAGAGAGACATCCATGGATCCCCCTGAAAAGGAGAAATAGATAAGATTTCCCATTCCTGACTCTTAACAGGAAGCAAATCTGACTTCTTAAATGGAGAGTGTTTTTATATTTGAACTAAACTAAACTTCAAAGGTGACTATAGATTTGAGGGAGATTTTTTGGAAAGATTTCTTCTTTACAAAAATTCCAATTCAAAAATGTAAAACCTGTGAAAGAAAATAGAAATGACACTAGAGTAATTAATTACTAAAGTACAGGAGGGGTGCATAAATCCTTTTAAGACTGTAGGAGAAAAGCCTAAGAGGTAACAGGATACTTATAGATCTTCAAAGTTTGTCCCCTAATTATGAATTCCAAAGGGAAAAATATCAAGTTCACAGTGGAGAAAACTGGTAGCTATCATTTTTAATCTTGGCATCATCAATGTAAATTCTTCATGTATCCTCATTATTTATAAAACAAAGATACTCAAGTGTGGTGTTACTTCTTCCCTTAACAC
The DNA here is from genome assembly GCA_004025045.1 of Sigmodon hispidus. NCBI lineage: Eukaryota > Metazoa > Chordata > Mammalia > Rodentia > Cricetidae > Sigmodon > Sigmodon hispidus. Next base: position 746 of record PVIH01004356.1, read on the forward strand.
ATGTAACCACGAGAAAATTGAAGACAAACTGAACTTGACTGACAGCCTGTAAAAAATTCAATCATTACTCTTATTTTAATTATTTTCTCAGTACCTAATTCTGTTTCTTAAGAATGTAAGTTGTAGAAGCAAAGCCAATTGCTAAAATAATCCTTCAGATCAATATAACAAAAAGAAAGGCAAACATGCAACTGAAGAAGATCCTAGTTATTACTGAAGCACATGGAGTCTCAATAATACAATGTCAAAGAGATCTTAGATTAGACAGAGAAGAGAGATTTTTCAGATATTTTCTAGGTATCAGAAAAATTTGTAATCAATGTGAATTAAGTTATATTCTATTATGGCAAACAAGCAACAGTTTGATTTTTAAATGTTTGTATAAAAACATTAGATTTCTTGAATGTGAAAATATACTAACTTATACAATTTTTTTAAAACTATTGTGGAAACTATTTATTACTCAGAATCTTGGTAAGAAGTAAATTGCTTATTCAAAACAGCTAATTTGAAGATAATTTAATGCAGAGATTATTTTTTAAACATATGGACAGATGTTAAGAAAATTATATTCTCTAGAAAAATCTTTGGGAATACATTATAATGCCCAGAAAAAAGAGGAAGTAAATCCCAGAAAAGGGGAGGATAATTGTGGAGAAGGATTCCTGGGAGAAATTTTACACTTCAGCAAGCATAATGGACAGAAAGTAGATAGGTTGGATCCAGACCTGGGTGTGAAAGTTGGCATTGCTCTCTTTCATGTCCCCCTCTCCGGATGGCAGTTCCTCTCTGTCTCCACCAATAAATCTGAGGCTTTGAAGTAGCTGAGATGTTTTTCCAACAAATTTGTCTTCTTTAAACCAAGTCAGTATACAGATGTAGAATAAAAGGGACTAGAAAGATAGATCAGCTGTTCAGAACACTGGCTGTTCTTCTAGAGAACTTGGGTTTGATTCCCAGAACCCACATGGTAGCTCACACTGTAAGTCCAGTTCCAGAGGATCAAATGCCCTCTTCTAGATTCCACAGGCACCAGACATACATATAGTGCCCAAAAACACATGCAAGTAAAACACACAGACATAAAATAAAATAAAATAAAATAAAATGAGAGAACTAAACTAAAGATATTCAATATATTTTTAAAATTTTAGTTTTTATGTGGATGTGTGTATGTTTTCATAAGTTTATTTGTACCATGTACCTTGTGGGCATGCCCTCAGAAGGGGGCATTGAATTCCATGAAATTGGAGTTACAAATTATTGTCACACACCATGTGCATCTAGGAATCAAACCTGGGTCCTCTACAATAGCAGCAAGTGCTTTTAGCTGCTGCGTCATATTTTCAGCCTCATACTCAACACATTCAATCATAATTTTTTAAGATGTTCATAATTGTAGAGTTGTCTGTATTAAGACTGCTCTTTGTTGGAATGTCCCTCTTCATGATTAGAGCAAAGTTAGGCTTTCTGTGGGAATTTTTATTAATTTGTTTGCTTTATTTCTTTTTGAATTTGATATGAATTCTAGAGTGGCCTCATACTCCCTAAGCCTCTGAAGATGACCTTGAATTTCTACCCTAATTTCCCCATTGTTACAATTACAAACATATCCACCATGCCATGTTTTATTTTGTACTAGGAAGAAACCATATACAGGACCTTGTTAGAGCTGTTAGAGCTAGGCAAGCACTATAACAAGTAAAATACATTGCCTGCCTGGTTATAGGCATTTGAGCAACACAAATTTACTTTCTTGGGATGTATTGCGCTTGACAAAACATAGAATACAGTATGTCGAGCATGTTTTATCACTTTGAAATGAATATTGTAGTTTTGGGAAATAAAGACTATGCAAAATGAAGCAATATTTGAAAAAGTATTTTTATATCAAACTTATAAAATGGAAAATGAAATAAAATACAAAATGAATACAGTTTACAGATTTAAGAATTTTAGTGCCCAACTGGGCATCATAAAATCCAATTTAATATTCAAATAAATAGTTGTGAAAATATGACAGGTATTTAGAAGAATAATTTACATAATGGCAAGACATCAGAACCACTTAGATGTCTATTAGTAACAGCACAAGAGGTTTTATATGAGATGGTTATTCAAAATGTCTTCACAACAATAATCTATAATTGTTTGTCTTCATAGTCACTGAGTGTATGTCTTACTCATCAACAAGAAGACAGAACTAACTACAAAAAAATCACAATCTCTCAAAATGCAGTGTGAAGCCCAATCACAGTGGCACATCTACACAGATAACTATTGCACCTAAGGTTCAGGGAACATTGCAGGAGAGAGGGTGAAAAGACTGTAAAAGTCAGATGATTAGGAAGGGGAGTTTGGTATGAAACTGTGCATGTCTCCTAGGAATATCAGAAGCTGTACACATAAAGTATCACCAACCTGACTTTGTAAACATGATTGAACAAGGATGAAGACAATGGACGTGCCAAAGCAAACAGGGAAAAGTCCAAGAAGCCACAACACTATGAGAAAGAAAAACTATAGGGAACTGGAAAAAGCTGGGAGCAGGAGACATAGCCTTCTCTAACAAAGAGCACACTAACAATTTGTCTAGTACCAAATGAAATACAAGTAACATTACATAGACTCAAAAACATAATAAGGAATATATTTGTATGTACATTTACATATAAGCATGCAATAACAATCAGTGGAAAAAGGAGACCATGAATTTGAAAGAGATAGGAGGATTTGGAAAGAAGGGAGGGAAGAAATATTATAATTTCAAAACTTCAGGTTAAGTGTATCATCAATAATATGTGTGTGTTTGGAACATGTCGGAAACTCACATTAATGGCAGGGTGGGATTGCCTCATCCACTTTTAATTATATTTAAGAATAGAATGATATTATAATCCTAGAAAATCAAGAGCATTACAATTTATTAGTTCAACTAGTATAAAAATTTTATGTCAAGTCATTAAAACTAGTCAATGGTTAAATGTACAAATAGAAATAAAAATCTTAAAATTATTTTAAAATTTTTAGTATATTTTATTCTGAATCAGGTAAACAAGTTTAACTTATACAATCTTTAATTAGAAGTGTACTGTTTTCCCATTTCATTTTCTGATTTATTTTTAGTTTTCACAGAAAGTGTTAACTTTGTATGAACACAATGCTTAGAAGCAAAGAACTTTAATTATTTTTCTTTTTTTACTAAAATTTATCACATTTTGCAATTGTATTGAAGAGATCTTATAGCTTTTAAAATTAATACTGTTTTTAGAAATGTGACGGCATTATTTTTATTTTTCATATAAAAATATTTATTTCATCTAATAGTTTCAGTCAGAACCAAGCCTCAAATCTCTTGGTAAGTATAAAACCAAGCATCTGAGGTTTTAATTAAGCAAAGCCATGGCATGATGTTGAACTGGTCTGCTTACAATCTCAGAAGCACTTGGGAGGTTTATACAAAAGGACTAATCCCAAATCCAAGCCTGAAGCACAGAGTGAAGTCACAGCAGTGGGGTTGAGACCCTTACTATGCTCTCCAGAACTCTCTGAACCAGATGGTATTTCATGGGATTTAATGCAACACTGCTTTTCTTGATTTCTTGTATCTTTTGCTTTAGAGACAGTGTTTCCTTTCCTTAGCATCTGTGTGATAGAGGTACATGCCAGTTCTGGCTTTTGAGCTCCTGGTCTGGTTTTCAGAAGCCCATCAAGCTAACAATAGGTTGAAAGACAAGTACTTTTGACTTGGAAATGATAGGCTTTTCTTTGAAGGCAAAAGTTTCATCTGGAGTTCCCTTTCTTTGTTGGGTTTTTATTTTATTTCATTTTATTTATCTTGAGACAATGTCTCATTATGGCGTACAAGCTAGCCCTCAACTCTCTTTTCAGTACATGCTGGCCTCAAATTTGCTACAATTCTCCACCTCAGTCTTCACAATTCTGAGATTCCTAAATGCATACAACATAATGCCAGCTCATTTGTATTTTTTTAACGGATTTATTCATTCTTATTTTATGTGTATATTTTTTCCCACATTTGTCTAGGCACCACATGACTTTAGGTGCCCCCAGAGGTCAGAAAAGGGAATCAGATCCTCTGAAATTGGAGTTTTAGATGGTTGCCAGCTGCCATGTGGGTGTTAAAAATCCAATCTAGATCTTCCAGAAGAGCAATCTTGCTCTTAACTTCCTAGCTATTTCTCCAGACGCTCTTTTATAATTCTTGTTTTTGTTGCTGTTGTTGTTTTTTTTTTTTTCAAAACACAGTTTCTCTGTGAAATAATTCTGGCTGTCCTGGAACTGACTCTGTAGACCAGGTTGGCCTCAAACTCACAGAGATCCACCTGCCTCTGCCTCAGAATGCTAGGATTAAAAGCATGTGCCATTACCACCTGAGGCTCCTCTTGTATAATTCGTAAAGCCATGTTTAACATATTAAAAGTCAAAACTGGAAAACTAATGCCAAAAACTGGACTAGAGAAGAGTGATAATATAACATCATATCCCCCAGCCCTGAAAATCAAAAGGCCTCACTTTAGGACACTGACTCCTGGAAGAGCTAAAGATTATAGAAAGCATGCCTCATCCTCTCTGTTTAGCAGAAACCGATTCTCTCCATGAACACCACCCTTCAGAGGCGCTGTATTCCTGGAATGACTTTCTATTTTTTTTTAGTTTAAAATTTTTTTAACATAGCGACCACTGTTCCCTCTTCATAGTGATCCCCTAGATTTCCCTCACCTCATCCCCCAATCCATTCCTCAGAGAAGGTAAGAACTCCCAGAGTGAGTCAATACAGTGTGGCTTATCCAGCCAAGATAGAACCAAGTCCTTTCTCCTGGTATCAACACCAAGTAAGGTGTTCCCCTGTAGGGAATGGGCTCCAAAAAGCAAGTTCATGCACTAGAAATAAATTCTGGTCTCACTGCCAAAGGCCGTATAAACTGTCTATGCCCCTGGAGAGACTTTCTTTAGGATATAGTTCTGTTCTGCATAAGAGTGCACCAATACCATGCCCTAGCTTTACATTTGCCTTTAGCTTTAAGTTTCTACCAAAACGGAACAGCAGGAAGAATCTCACTCATAATTCCATTAAAGGAAATGTTATGATGGTAGGTTATTCAGTAATAATGGCCATTACTTTTCAAAAACTTCAGTGGTGAATAAAATTAAAATGATCATAATATTGCTTGCTGATATTTCAGGAAAGATAAAATAATTTTTAGACTCTGAAAAATAAATTATCACAAGTTTTTGTGTTAGTGTTCAATCTTGATGGCTTTATGAATGTTTTATTCCAAAGAATGAGTACAAGATTAAAAGACCCAGTTTCCTTCTTCTAGGAACTCACCCCTTATGCTATAAGAAGTGTAAACCATAGTCACATGGTGATCCTGGGTGGAGAGGTTGATCTGAGACCTTTCTGAGTCACTGTGCTGTAGACTATAACTTACTTGTGGCCTTCTAAATAGTAATATACAGGTTTAGGAGTGTTTGTTTACAGCAAGAATTAACAAAGATAGCATTTGAAAATATCCAAGAATCTCACTGCACAACAAAAATTTGGTGAAGTCCATTACCAGGAGAAGGGGAAGGTGTTTTGTATAGAGTTGTAAGACTGTATATAAGAATATGTTTAGAAAATGTATTGCTTTAGAGTAATGGATTATGAATCAAACAGGAATTTTTGAAATGATAACATATCATATGATTAATAAAATGTAAGGATTTTATAACTGTAATTGACAAATTTATCCTAATCCTTTCTATTTGTTTGACCTGCTCCTTATTCAAGACAAGGTCTCAATAGGTAGTCCAGGCTGACCTCAAACACTTGGAAAGCCTTCTGCCTAAGTATCTAGAGTATCTAGAATGCTGAGATTACAGACGGGAGAAACCATTACTGGCCTTTTTACATCTTAAATATTGAATATAGCAAAGAATGTTTTAATATTTAATTTGAAATCAGCCAATCTTAAGATGTATGTATCTAATAAAGAATTAGTAGACAATGAGAGATATAAGAAAAGCAAACTAGTACAGAATTCCACAACTAGTCAAGATGCAAAGACTAACTGACCATGGACACTTGAGTCCAAATGGAACATCTATAATACAGCTTCCATGTCTAAGGCTCATCATTGAGTGTAGGAGGAAGACAGGGAAATTTTATGAACATGAAGACTGCGGTGACCTCAGTATAAGACTGTCTTCTGGATATGACTGGGAGGTCATTTCATGAACTCTCAACAACGTGGTTGTGACACAAAACCTGCAAAAGACTACACCAGTTGACAAGTCAACATGAAGGAAGGAAAGTTTTACAAGTCCCTATCTCTGAATGAAGATCCATGGGCAGCCATTGGTGCTGAGGGAGAGAGATCTGGTTTCTGTTTGTTATGTTTTTCCAATAAGGAGATACAAACCTTAAGTGTTAAGCCCTAAGCATAGGCAAACTAGGGGCAAAACTATTTGGAAAGTTGTTTGTATACAAATACACACAAACACATACACAAACACACCAAAAGTAAGTACAGAAGCCATGAATTCAAAGGGGGATAGATGGGCTCCCAGGAGGATTGGGGAGTGAAAAGGGTGTAATATTGTGTTGGCTAAAATTGTAAAATAAAACAAAAAGTTTCAGTGAAGGAATCAAATATGTTTAAAGAGACAGCCATGATGCTGATAGATGCCAATAATCCATTGTTTTGTTTGGATAGTTGTGCTAGTTACACAGCTCGAACCCTGAACACACTGAACAAGCATTTTGTTGTTGAGTTACATTTGCAACTAGATGCTGTCTTTGTTAGTAATTTTTAACTGAAATATATTAAAGAGTTTAAAATTTTTCAATTTTTTGTTTTTGCTTCATTGCAATGAATTTTATATATATTTTATATTGAGGATTTATTTTTTTATTAATTTAATAAGCTAATGTTAAATGGTGTTGCCTGTCTCAATTGGCTTCAAATTGTGTACCTGTTTTGCACACTAGTTTCACATCTGTGGGTCTGTGTTCAGTATTGTTCTGTACTGCTCGTTTTCCTTTTATTCATGGATGCATGCTGCTTCTCATCACTATAAACTTATAGGGATATATTTGATCTTTATACATTTATCTTCAAAAAATAGCTTACTCTTTACAACTCTGTTTTTTATTTGTTGACTTTTTCCTTTCTTCATTCTTTTTTTTCTATGTTTTAGAAAAAAAAATTTTTTCCTCATTAGGGTTTGCTTTTCTGTCTGAGTTTGGTAACACCTTATCATTATCATGAGAAGAAAGGCTCGTTATTTTATTGTTTGCACCTCTGTTCTTTTAACTACTATAACAACAGTAAACTTGTATTTAGTCTGAGTAGATGGATCAGTCGGACAGAACTTCCTATGCAAAGATGAAGACCCAAGTTTGAATCCCCAGATTCTTTGTAAAGTTGAGTATAGTAACATTTATATATAATGGCAAGATGGAGAAGCAGGAGAATCTCTGGAAATTCACAGGCAATTTACCAGGTAAATGTAGATAGCAACCAAGATCTTATGTCAAAGAAAGCTGTTGTTTGACCTCCTAATGCCTACAACAGGACAGGCACACTTTCACTCACCCACAAGAACACACACACACTTAAATACATACACTTCCCCAAACCCTTATGTCTCTTATCTGAGACTTTCATTTAGATACTGTCTTAGGGTATCTAAGACATGACCACAGAAACTCTTAAAAAGGAAAACATTTGATTGGGGCTGGCTTATAGTTTCAGAGGTTTAGTCTATTATCATCATGGTGAAAGGCATGAGACATGCTGATAGATATGGTTGTGGAGAGGTAGCTGAGAGTTCTACATCTGGATTCACAGGCAGCAGGAAGAGAAAGAGACACACTAAGATTGGCTTGAACTTCTGAGACCTCAAAGCATACCGACCAAAGATATACTCCATCAAGGCCACACCTACTTTAACAAGGCCACACCTCCAGATAGTGCTAGTCTCTATGAGCCTATGGGGCCATATTCATTCAAATTACCACAGATGCTCTTATATTTTTGACATTCTATATCTTTTAATGAATTTTCTTTAATTTGCTATTGAGCCCTAATATATATGTAAATAAGTTGTAGTATGTTTTTCTTTTAGTTCTGTTTTTGATTTTCAGACCTATTCTTTATAATCCATGGCTCTAGTTATTTATTAAGTTTTTTCTTTCTTATGTTATGCCTTTATTTTTCCATTTAATAAAATTAAATGTTTCTTAGAAATTCCAATCTTCCAAGTAAGATACTTTTTCCCCTTAAGGTTAATACAACAGAATACCTCAGTGATTGGAATCTCACTATATCATCAAGGATGAAGTTTGTGTTCATGACCAATATTTCTCTAGCTTTTCTAACAGTTCACACTTTTCATAATATACTTGGCTCCTTTGTTTATATAATGTGTGAATTATTTAAAATACAGGCAAACACATGTATTACTAAGCACAAGCATGAGTTTGTATAGATGAATACACCACACACACACACACTCACACACACACACACATACACAAACTCATTCATATATACAAACTGACATATAAACACATGCAAACACACACTTTCACACGTCTACCATGTATGTATATACAAATGAATACAAAGGCATGTGTGAATTTCCAAGACAATTATTAGGAAAAGGCTTGAAAAATTACATTGTTTAATAATCTTTAGTGATAAATTATGTAAAATAAGCAAGTTCTTTGAAATTTATTTAAAAATACCATAAGTCAGAAGCTAACTGCATGGTTGTAAGAAAAAGCATCTTAATTTTATACATTCTTACTAAGATTTCTTTTGAGTAATAAAAAGGCAATGATATTTAAAACATAAAAATAATAAAGCTGTTTGAGTACTAGTTCTAGAAAAGGATACTTCCCACTGAATGTTCCATAATCTTATAGAAGTTTAGATCTACATCTGAAATGTCAAATCGCGTGATGTCAAAAGAGGAGAATACAGAGCACAAGGCCAGTGGTTCTTCATGAAAGTGTCACTGGTACTACATCAGTGACTGCTCTTGCTGGCACATCAGGGGCAACATTGTCTCACAATCCAACAAAGTTTGAAGCATCATAGAATTCTTGCTTACCAGTCCCTTTAAATTCCTTGACACATCACCAAAATATCCAGACATTTTATATACAAAGGCATTAAAATTGTGCACTTTATAAATGCCACCATCTGAAAATAGCATCTAGATTCAGTTATATAATAAATTGTCTTTTTATATGATGCTTATGTGTTTGGAGTATCTATTTATTAAAACTAACAGAATCCTAATCCCCATACAAGAGTAATGATGTTATATGGATTTGAGATTCATTTTTTTCCCTCACCAACCTTTCTTCTATATGATTTGTATGCCTTAGATGTGTTATATGGTTAGAATGCTTTACATATTGGCAAAATTTTATGGCAAGGTCCAATACAAACAATGTTATACTTATGGAAGTTATAGTGATATATAGCTCCATCTCCTCATTTTCCTGATGCAAACTAATCTCCTTGTCTACTAGGACTTTGTGTACCATAAGTGTACATGTTATACTTTATGGTGATGATTAACTTGTAATAATATGACTCCTGAAAGTACAACTTTTATTTGTTTTACTTTTATATCCAATACCACCTAATACAGTAAATCTAAAATGAAAGTAAAATAAGTATTGGATTCATAGTAGTATTATTAAATAAATATAAACTGAACACAGTAAGATATTCTGCACAATTATTTCAAAAGTATTTTTTCTTATAGATATGAAAGTCACAAGGAGCTCTCTTCATTGTTTGGGGGGCTTTCCTTCATTAGATTGTGTATAATCAAATCCAAAATGGTAAAAGCACTGCATAACATGCCCCCAGCAAGTTTCTTTGTACACTAGATTATTAACACATTGTTTTTTTTATTCATTGTATATTTTTTGCTTCTTTGTCAAAAATAAGTTATTCATAGATGTATGGATTAATGTCAGGGTCTTCAATTCAATTCCATTAGTCCATGTGTCTATTTTTATGCCAATACCAAGTTGTTTTGTTTTTGTTTTTGTTTTTGTTTTTGTTTTACTGTAGCTCTATAGTATAGCTTGAAGTTAGGGATGGTGATGCCTCTTGAAGTTCTTTTGTTGAGCAGGATCGTTTTGGCAATTCTGGCTTTCCTATTATTCCATATGATGTTGAGTATTGTTCTTTTATATATATATTATGAATAAAGAAGTCACATTTTCTATTCTTGTATATACTTATTCAAGGTCCCTTCCCCCTCCCACCACATCAGGCCATTCTCTCTTCTCCATATCTCCTCATCCCCGACATGGGTGGGTGGTCCCAAGGTCCCACAATCCCAATATTGCTTAGTTCTGCCTCCACTCCTGGCAAATCCAGTTGTTCTTTCAAGGTCTGTAAAAAACTGTGTTGGGATTTTGATGGGCAGTGCATTGAATCTGTAGATTGCTTTTGGAAAGATTGCCATTTTTACTATGTTGATCCTACCTATCCAGGAGAATGGGAGATCTTTTCACTTTCTGATATCTTCTTCAATTTCTTTCTTCATTGACTTTAAGTTTTTGTCAAACAGGTCTACTATTTCTTTGGTTAGAGTTATGCCAAGATATTTAATGATATACTACTGGGACATTAATTCTTTGCTTTGTTCTTCTCAGCTTCAAATCATCTGAGTTTTATTAGGAAGTTTAACTGTTTAATTCTTCATAGGAAGTATGCATGATTGTCCATGTTGAATATCTACTTGCTATCAGATTTCATTTTATTAAGACAATATATTGTGGTGATATACTGTATACCTAATAAAGTTTTTCTGAACACTGGAGGACAGAATAACTCACAGGTTTAGACATAAAAGTCAGGCAGTGGTGGCCCACACCTTAGTCCTAGCACTTGGGAGGCAGAGATCTGTCTCGATCTCTGTAGTTCAAGAACAAAGAGAGCCCAGTAATAACGACACATGTGTTAATGTTAGCATTAGGAAAGTTGAAGCAGGAAGTGAGCTAGCTGGGTGGAGAAAGAGGAGGCAGTAGTTCATCCCTTCATCTGAGATCCATTCCCCTTCAGTTAAGGACTCAGAGACATTCACTCTGAGGATTAGTGAGGACTGACTAGGTGAGAAGTGACCGTTGCTTGTCTCTCTGGCTCTCTGATCTTTCAGTTTTTTCCCAGTATCTGGCTCTGGGTTTTTATCATAAGACTAATTAGGATTCATACAATAATATATCCTATATTTCTTGATAGTCTATTGTTACCCTTTTAGACTTGGCATTAATGGGGTTATTTTTAATCTTTGCTTCCTTTTTCTTTTTCTTATCTTGAGTTCTTAGCCCTTGTAACTTATTCCCAAATGACAAATGTAAGTGATAAAGCCCTTTAAATTTATGACTATGAAAAAGTATCTTTCTTTCTGTCAGCAAACTGGTATGTGTTCTAATAGAATAATCCTCAGATTGCTCTTTTTTTTCTCAATTGTTTGAGGTCTAACTTTTTTTACCTATCAGAAAAGGTGTCAGACACAGTAAGTCTTTTTCTCCATAAGCAACTCTCCTTTTTTATCAGGAAGCTTGTAGGGCTTTTGAATCATTTTAGCATAAAAGATTTCACTCAGTAAGGTTTAACATAAATCTTTGTCATCATCATGACTGACAATCTGATGAGATATTTGAGTTTATAAGCATTAATGTTCATTTAGCTCATCTTGGCAGCTTATATTTGTAACTTCAACACTGAGAAGTCTAAGACAGGAGGGATACCACATAGTAAGATTTTACTTTACTACCTGTGCCTTATCCAGCTTTGAAAAAAAAACTTTAATTTTTTTATTCTTGTTTTCTTTGTTTTATAAATTGCCTTTATTATGCTATCTTTAAGTCTCATTTCATTTATATTTCACTTATGCTAGTGCTTTTTGGTGTTGTGTTGGACTGCCTTGACCTTCAATACTGTTTAGAATTTCAACAGTGTCTGTATCTAATTTACATGCACAATGTTTTAGGGCAAAAGAATATATTATTTCCAGGGAACTTAGTCCTTTCTTATCCATGCCCTAGAAAGTTCTTTCTCAGATATTGTGCTTTAGTAAAGAACTAAAACAAATGTTTTGTTATTCTACTGTGTGGAGGCTGTTCCTCAAAAGACTCATTGCAGCTTTCTTCTCACCGCATCTGAGGTGGTGACCACAGCACTGTCACAAATTGGATTCCTTAGAAACCAAACTGAAAAGAAGATTTACAGTTAGTATGTGCACAGAGAGAATAAACTATGGATCTATACCTATAGAAGGACAGGAGATAATACATTCTTGAACAGAGGACAAAAATTAAGATACAATTATCACTTGACCCAAATCTTCTGTCCAGCCAGATATAGCATGAATTCTATTTAGGGTTATAATAAAATCTTAAAGCCAGATATTTGGGAAAAGCTGGACTATCAGAGAGATAGAGCAACAAACCACAGTCAGTTCTCACGTGGCCAAGAGGGCTGTACAGGGTAACTCCCATCTTCACAAATCCTCAGCCTGACTGGTTGCTCAGACAGGATGGCTGACTTTCTGCCTTCTGTTGCCTTATATTTCTTTCCCTGCACAGCTATTTTACTTCCAGGTTCAATTTAGGATTAGGTTTGAGCTACCACTGCCTAGCATTGTTATGCCTGTCTCCTGAATCCTCTGACCCCCAAACGCTCCATCCTCAGCCAACAAGGGAAGTGGGTAAGCCCTTGATTGGGAATCACTTATTTGGCATGGGACTGAAAGGTTGTGAAAATGTTTGTATTAATTATTTATTGAGCAGTGATTGAATAAAGGCTGAACTCAGACAAAGGTATTATCATGAGTTTGGCATATTCTCCCAGTGGAGGCATCACCTAAACAAAATTTACAGTGGAAAGCTTGGCTTTGCCCCTACTTTTAGAAGCAGTAGAACAATTCTGTTTTTATTTTTTGTTTTCTACCTATTTTATTTATTTTTATTTTTTTCAATACAATTAATTTTTTTGGTTTATATTTATTTTTTATTTATTATTCAGAAGTTTTTTTCATTTTACATACCAACTACAGTTCCTCTTTTTTCCCTTTCTCACACTCACCCCTCAGCTCTCACCCCAATCCCACCCTCAGAGAGGGTGAGGCCTCCCATAGGGAGTCAACAAAATCTGGCATATCAACTTGGGGAAGGAATAACTCCCTCCCTCATATATCAAGGCTGAACAAAGTATCTCTCTCTAAGGAATGGGCTCTAAAAAGCCAGTTCATGTACTAGGAATAAATCTTGGTCCTACTCAATTCTGTTTTTCTTAAAAGAAATGTATTTGTGCCTTTTACACCATAGCTTTCTACTCATCTATCCTTGAATTCTTAAGAGTGGACAAAATAGATTATCACTCTTTTTGTAATTCTTTTCTTGCTGCATATCAGGCCTCTGTTACACAGGCATTGCCATCTGTATTCTTTTAGGGCCAATCATCTCTTTTGTTGGCAGTGTCCTCAGCTCATTGATAGCATTCCCAACAATTAGTGCAAGCACTAATACAGTTACCATTGAACTTAGTGGTGTTTGTATTTTCTTTATAAGTGTAATTTCTTTTGCTTTCATATTGCTGTGTCTTCAAGTTCCCCCCCAGTACATAGTCATATGCTAGAATTTCTAGTCTTATACTTTATTACCATGCTAAAAGCCCTTTTTCTGCTGTCTACCTCACACATGAAGATTGTTGATTTTTATAACTTATGAACTATTTTTTTAAGTTATCCCCATCTTGTGGATATATTTGCAGAATAAGTCATAGTCCCAAAAGAATCTGCCCATATTAATAAACTGTTACTACCCCCGAATTTATGTTTAAAGCCTACTCTTTGTCTATAGTCTATTCAATATCCAACCCCAAACATAATATCGTGGTTCCTTCACAGTCTGGTGGCTAGTTCTCTAGCTGTTTTAGGGAACAATCTCTTTCCCCCTTAGCAGACACAGCATATCTTAAACAGAGTGATATTAACCATATTAAATGTCACTGAAGGAGCATATGGCCATGAGATAAAGCTATAAATTGCTGGAAACAACTATGAAGACTAGGCTAGTTTCGGACTTGTGATATCTTTTTTGTCTTTGCTTTCTGAGTTCTGAGATTATAGATTTGTGGTTAGCTTTACTTGGCTTTTAATAATCAACAATTTATTTTGTATATATTCTACAAAAAGGCACTTATTGATTGCCTGGGTGTATCTTTTTTTGCCAAGATCTATCTCATATCTTTAAAATGCTTGATAAATATTACAAAAGAATACATTATCTTTTTATTGGTACACCATCTTCACATGTAGGTAGTTTGTATAATTACTTCCTATTTTGTGCTATCTATGCTAAGATTATATGATTGTGGTGGCCACATTGCTATGTGAGTAGAAAATAATTAAGTTACATTTTAGCATCTGCTTTCCCACACTTTGCTCTATAGCTTTTGTGGCAGGTTGTGTTTGTAGGAAGAAGACAACAAAAATGATAATTGATGTGCAGGGTTTTCTTAACAATCTGACATGGCAAAAGCCATCAAAGGGAGAAGGCAAGCTGTAGTAATAGATTATATATTTGATAAAAAAAAAATAGTCTGAAATAATAGAGGACATAGCCACCCACAGAGCCAAATCATGAAGGTCAGGGAGTCATGACTAATGCCTTTAATCTCTTTGCTTGAGAGGCAGAGATCCTCTGGATCTTTGTGAGTTCAAGGCCAAACAGAGCCAGATGGCAGTGGCACCCACCTTTAATCTTAGCACTAAGATAGTTGAACCAGAAAAATGAGAGAGCATGAGGGAAAAGATCAGGTTTGCCTATGTTTCTTTTCTTCTTAGGACTCATAGGTATTAAGTCTGAGGGCTCATGGAGACAGAACCTACCATTTTCATTATAAGGAGTAGGCTAGGTGCGAAGGGACTGTGGTTTGTTTCTCCAACTCTGGTATTTCAGCTGTTTTTCAATATCTGGCTCTGGATGGAATGGAATTTGTGCAATACAGAGCTTTCTGAACAAAATTCTCATTGACATTCTGAGGTGATATAATGCTGGAGTGATCCTTTATGGTTATCCTGCATTGACATTTAGAGGAGGAATAGTACTCGTCTGGTAATTTAGGGTTACCCTACATTGTGTTAAAAAGACTGAACTTGCTTTTCAAGCATATTATAACTTTATGTTACAGCTTTCTTTGATGGGAGCATGCCTTTTTGCTTTGTAGTTTTTATTATCCAATATAGCCCATAAATATTGCTACATACTGACCCACTTTTGTGAAGTACATATGAAACCTGTGGTCATAGTCTTACTCCTGAAGGACAATCTAGACAGTGATTCCCAGAAATCCTATCTTAACTTCAGAGTAAACAGGTTCTAGTGGAGGGGATGGGGGTTTCTTCTGCTAGGAGTGAATTTGAAAGAATATAACCTGGCAGATTACTTTGCAATTAGGAAAAATCCACCTCCTCTCTCTTTAGATCTTGAAGGCTAAAGAGATCTTGGACTACTTTCTAATTTCTCATAAATTTGGTGATAGGAAGATAAAGCATAGTCATATTAACTCTGAGGATAATATAATAATAGTCATATTAACTCTGAGCTCACCACAGATTATGTTTTGTATATCCACAGATCTTTCATATAGTTCTTTGTCCCAGGCTACTATCTAAATTTGCATAAAATAAGCTTGAAACTGTTGGCTTTGCTCTATGCTTACTAGCGGTCCTCAGAAAAGATGCACTGGATCTTCTGGCAATATATCTGAAACATAGCCTTTCACCTTCTCCCCTCTGGACCAGGACAAAGATTAACAAGTCTCTCCAGAGCACTCTTAACCATGCTTCCTACATCCTAAATTACTGTAGACAACACTAAGCATCTGCTCAGTATTTTGTGAAAGATGCAAGTTTCTTGTGTTCTCAATGTACTACCTTCTCTACATCTTCACTTTTGATGTTCCCTTGGATTCCTTTAATATTTTATTTTTCCTTTATAAGTTTTAACTCCTAGTTGCTTTATTGTTGCTTCATTTACAGCTGGAATATGTAAGGCACACTAGACTGCTTTCAAATATACTGTGTATCATGTGATACAATTTTTATCTAAGAACATTTTACTCTTTTTATTAATTGCTATATATATTATAAATCTCACTACCCTTGTTATCATTTTGGCTTTGAACAACCAAATAAACTTTCAAAATTTTGAACCGAAATGATAAATGTCTTTATCTTTACAGTTATATTTTTAATGTTCTTCATTCAGTCAGTCATATGAAACCAGGTTTACATAGGATTTTATATTTTCTGTCTCAAGGACTTCAATATATTTTTTGATTGGTGATAGTCAATATTCTTGTCATTTATAAAACTGAAAATGTTTTTGCCTTCACTTTGAAAAAATAAGTTTTCTGGATAAAGTTCTAAATTGACAGTATATTTTCCATATCTTAAAGAGGTCATTCTCATTTCTCTGGCTTGCAGTACATCAGAGGAGAATCCTGCTGCACCTTGGTATTTCTTCTTTATATATCAGATCCTAATTGGATACTTGAGATTTTTCTATTGCCATTGGTATTGAGAAATGTAATTATTGTGGCTTAATGTAGTTTGCTTTATTTTTCTTATGTATAAGAGTTACTGCACATTGTAGAGCTATGATGTAAAGCTTTTTATTTATGTTCAAAGTCTCTGTCTTTCAAATATTTTTGAGACAGTCCATTATATTCCACAGAATGACTTTAAGCTAATTAATCCCCTAACTTGAACTTTCATGTGGCTTAGGAAACATGCATCAAAGTGTCAGTCTTCAAATACATTTCCTTCTCTCTCCATGCTTTCCTTGAAGGACTTCAATTACATGTACATTAAACCAGTTGAAATGTTCCTCAGGTCACTGAAGAATACTCACATTTTAGTTTTAACTACATATCTTTAAGCACAGAAGTCTCTGTTACTTTCTAATCTGTTGTTAATTCAATATAGTTTATTTGGGATCTCAGCCCTGGAGTTCTAAACTCTAACATATGTTTTTCTAATATTATTGCTTTATGTACTTAACAGATTTAATCTGTATGTTTTCTTGAATAGTTGCAATACATTTATAATATATGCTGTCAAGATCTTATCTGCTACCTCTTTTATCAGAAGTATGGCTGGGTAGGTTTCTAAGAACTGTGTGATTTCTTCAATATAGACTGTCTTTTCATGTCTCTTTGCATACAGTATAGAGTAGAAGACATTCATGTTGTTCTTTAATGTATGAGATATCTATTCTTGAAGTTTTCTCTTGAAAGCAATCAAAGGGTTTCTAACCTTTGTCATTAATGAAGAAATATCTAATCTAGCATTAGTGTTTCTCTATTCATGAGCTTAAAATACCTTCTGTGTACATCAGCTAGGTCTAAAGCCATACCATCCTGAACATGTTTACTCTCCTCTGAGTTAGCCAGTCAACTCACCATATATTAATCTTCTACTGACATTTAGAAGAAGTAAGTGGGCTCATATGAACTCTTTAGAAGGTACTCCTTCTAATTCTTTTGAACAGTTCTTTCATGTAGTTGTCTCACATAGTTCATAGCTGTGAGCCCCTTTCCACTGTATAGCCAGTCATAAGAACTCTTGATTCTTGCTGGGTTCCCCTTTTGCTTAAAAGAGGAAATTGTTGTGTGTGTGTAGATATTGTTTTATTGAATGTTGTTTCAATTGTGTGTGTGTGTGTGTGTGTGTATGTGTGTGTGTGTGTGTGTGTGTTTGATATACAATTACCAGGCATAGGGGAACAATACTGGTCACAGAAAACATGAGCTATTAAATGAAAATCCCAATGTCAGAAATGAGACACCTTCCTATAAATTATTTGTTAAAGAGTCCTGGAGAGTACTGAAAGTAATACAGGCTATTGCCATTGCTTTGGGTTTCCCATCAACTAGATGTGAAGACCCTATTGCCAAAATTTATACAGCATATTTTTATTGTATGACATAGAGAATAAACCTCAAATTGAGCAGGAAACTCTCTTTAGTAGCAAGCTTACATATTGACACAGGTATGTAGACCACTGAGGGAGAAAACATTAATGGTCTTTCACAGTGATGAGCCCTTTAAGTCACAATACTGAACCATCGGTAAGATATGCCAGTTGGTATAATAGTGACATGATGGTCTTGGGGATAATCAGCTGTTTTATTTTTGGATATAAAGTCTGCTGAATAGAAGAGACTTTTTTGTGTATTATAAACCTGGCCAAATGTCCATGAATGATGAGATTATAGGCCCAGTAGGGAAAATTTTCTTTTTTTCAAAATGATTATATCTAATTGCTTTCTAAATATTTATGTTTATATGTATAGATTTGTAGCTGGTAGCTTTGGCCAAAGACACTTTTCCAGTAGTAGATAGTATATAAGAGACTTATAACTGGCTCATTATCAATAACATCAAATTTGTCTGTTACGGTTCACCTGTTTCACTCTCCCTATATCACAGAACTTATAAAAGAAGAATCAGAAAGAGAATAAGAGCCATTAGATAGAGAGGAGAACTGTGAAATGCAGATGTCTAGAAAAGGCATGGTGGCTACACACAACAATTCATAGGAACTGGAGTTATCTGCAAAATATCAGACCAGTCAAAATTTCAGGACCCATGGGGTCTTACCCTTTTCGAAGAACTGTTGGCAGTTGACAGCTGCTGCAAGAGAGAGAATCACTCTTCTTTGGAAATATGGCCAGTGGTAGGTTACTCATGTTCCAGTGGATAGGTATACATCATGTGCATATATGCAGCACTAATTGGACCCAGGGAGTTATTAATAACCACAAACTCCCCACAAAGTTAAAAGAAAGTCTAGGAGATAAGCAATGTGATAAGCTGGAAGAACTAGGGGCATACAAAACTTGAAGAAATAAGCATTTTTATAAAGAGATACCAAACTTTTATATTCTTCTTCCATCTATAACTTAGGATTTGAGGCTAAATATTTACAATAGCCATTGACCAATATTTATTTTTATGTTATTGC
This sequence comes from Sigmodon hispidus, assembly GCA_004025045.1. Lineage (NCBI taxonomy): Eukaryota > Metazoa > Chordata > Mammalia > Rodentia > Cricetidae > Sigmodon > Sigmodon hispidus. The sequence continues at coordinate 19,824 of PVIH01004356.1, forward strand.
TAAATAAGGGCTTAGTATACTTATATAACTTAGAATTCCAATTTAATTTTATTACTTTACTTTTATAGATGAAATGATTTGTTATATTGCTTCAAGCCAAATAGCTAAACAGAGACAAATTAAGCCAATTTACATAGTATTTCACAACTTTTTGTAGATATAATAAATGAAAATATAAAATGATCTAACAAAGTGCAAGCTTTCTTTTGGCAAAGCAATATTTCTTATGTTCTCTCTACATGTTAAATTTTTCTGAAATTATTTAGAAAAAGATCTTTTTGTCATTTAAGTATTTGAACTTTCATTAAGCTTAACTGGATAGCAGATTGGTATCCTAGACAAAATAGATATGCATTTTTCTTTTTTCTCACCTGTATTGAAACTATTTTGCCTATATAAAGAAATACAGTGCAAAGTCAATAATCCAAGGCAACAAGTTGCATCTAAAACATTTAGAAATTTGAGAGCACTTGCGTGACACTCCAGCTACTCAAAACTGAGTTCAGCCACATGCTGGTGTTCCCCAGAAACATGGCCGCTTTTTAGCTTCAGACCTGTTGAAGTATATAACACAGCTCCCAGATAGTGTGCAGGTCCGGTAGTTTTGGGAGCCCTGTTCACCTTAGTTACAACTGCCCTCCTTCTCTCATTTCCTCACTAAGGAGCTATCATCTGTTTAATTATCTTTGATGAGCTGCTGTTACAGGAGATGAGGAAAAAGTTGAAGCTGAAACTCCAAATTACTGATTCCAAACTAAGAAGTGTTATCTCCTTGATACTCTAATTCCTTCCCACCCTCCACTCAGGATTTCTGACACAAGGGAATATAATAATCAAGATGAACACTTATATCTTTGTGATCTTTCTGATCTATTTCTAAATATTTTTTTTTTTTTTTTGCTTTATAAAAATCTGGAGAATGTAGGGATTTGGAGATAGTCCACTTGATAAGTTATTTACTGTGCTAGCATGAATACCTTAGTTTAAAAATAACTAGCACCCATCTAAAAATTAGGTGTGGGGGAGCTGAGCTTGTCTTTAGTTCCAGTGCTGGGAAAGCAGAGACATCTATCCCTGGATCTCACTCATTAGATAGTCTAGATGATCGGGTGATTTCTAGGCCCCCCAAAAGAACCTGACCCAAAAAGTCAGGGGCAGGCCAACACCTGGTATTTTCCTTTGACCTTAATATGTATGCACATACATGTACATGTACACACACCCACAAGAGCACACACACATTTGTGTATGTATGTATGTACCACACGTACATGTGCCTACAAAATTTGGAAACTATCATGTAGTTAAGTAATCAAAGCTACTGACTCTTACTTATAATTAGTTCCCAAAGATCACTAAATGAAACAGAAAATTTAGAATTATTTGGTTTGTATTTTGAAATCTTTTAGACATAGCTAAATACATTAGAAATAAATACCATGTTTGAGAAATGAGACAGGATATTAAAATAATTTTGAAACAAACTTTTCTTTGTTTTATTAGGAAAATTCCAATTTTAAATTATACATATTATATTATTCAGAGGATACATAAAGAAAAGAAATGTATTATTGGGTTTTATTGGGTTTCTCTAAGATCCACATGCTAAGTGATGGAAGACACAAAGGCCTAGCAATTTCATACGCATGTTGAGTCCTGGATTTTGAACTGGTTTCTTCTATAGGAGAAGAAAAAGGTCACTTCTGTATTGCAAGTTCAATTATTTTTCTTTTCCAAAATATAAAGCCTCACAATGGCTCACAGAGACCTTAAACAATACCTAACACAGTAGCAGAGACATGTCATACTATACAGGATGTATGGGCTGGCTGAATAAATACTGTTTGTGATCTTTGACTTTTTACTGTCCTTGCTATTGATGTAGAATACAAAGTGCCTTCTCTGGTTTTTCACTTTTCATCCACAAATTTAAGCCACTACAGTCACTACAAAAGATTAAAAAAAAAAAAAAGCCACAGTCAGACTTTTTGTATTTATAGGCTTTGAATTTTACATATTCAACTGTGAATTCTGAAAAAAAACTCCTAAAAAATGTGAGATGAAATACAATGACATTTTCTGTGAAAATGTCATAGTAATATCCATAACATTATAAGTAAATTAAACATCAATAAAAAGATGTGTATCATATCATACTTCAATTCAAATACAAAATTAGATATATACTGAATATATACTTGCTTATTTTCATTGTCATTATGTAACAGCAATGTTTTACATAATATTTACATGCTATTAGGTTTTAAACAAAATCTAAAGATGATTTAAAATTTGCAGGAGTAGCTACTTGAAAATATGGAAACACTATGCTATTTTACACTGGTCTGTGTGCACATGTGGATTTTTTTTGCAGCCTCTGGTGGTTATCATGATGTCTTAGTTACTCTTCTAGTGCTGTGAAGAGACACCATGATCAAGCAAACTTAGAAAATAAAGCTATTTAATTGGAGGCTTGCTTATACTTTTGGAAGGGAAACCACGGCCATCATGGTGGGAACATGGTTGTGGCTAAGAAGGTAGTACTACAGCAGTAGCTGAGAGCTTACACCTAACCTAATCCACAAGAAGACACACCACACACACACACACACACACACACACACACTATATGAGAGAGAGTGAGGCAGAGAGAGAGACTGGGCCTGGCATGAGCTTTTCAAATCTCAAAGGCTACCACGCAGTAATACATCTCCTCCAACAAGACCATATCAGTTAATCTTTTCTAAGAAAACCACTAATTGGGAAACAAACATTAAAATATATGAGCCTATGGGTGTGGTGATATATTGTATATTTAATAAAAATATCCTGAAATATCAGAGGACAGAGCCACCCACTGAGCTAAGCCATAAAGGTCAGGGACTGGTGATCCACTCCTTTAATCCCATCACTTGGGAGGCAGAAATCTTCTTGTTTTCCGTGGGTTTAAGGCCAAAAAGGGTCATGCAATGGTGGCACACACTTTTAATCCTAGCACTAGGAAAGTTGAAGCAGCAAGTGAGATAGCTGGGAGGAAAAAGAAAGAGGAGGCAGGAATTTAGTCCTTTAAGCTGAGGACTGATCAGAGGCATTCAGTCTGAGGATTTGTGGAGACAAAATCTAGCTTTTGGGCATGAAGAACAGCTCAATGAGAAGTGGCTGTGGATTGTTTTTCTGTCTCTCTGATATATCAACTTTTCCCCATTATTTGGCTCCAGGTATTTTTATTAATAAAAAATAAAATTTGTGTGATATATGGGGACTAGTCTCATTCAAACCACCACTTACAGTATGGTGGTAAATAAACTTATGGCTCAGTGTCTTAAAAGCTACAGCAAATATACTTGTCAGAAGACACTTTCTATGCCTGTATTGCAGTGACTTTTAATCTGCCCTTAGGCTCCAGTCATTTAGAGATACTGAGAAAGTTGGTAGGATTCACCTTATCATAATTCTATCAAAATCTGTATGTTACCTGGTATTATATATTTTATTTTATTTTTTTTATTATTATGAATAAAAAAGTCACACTTTCTAACCTTGTATATCCTTATTCAAGGTCCCTTCCCCCTCCCACAACATCAGGTCATTCTCTCTTCTCCACACAGCAAAATCCCATCCCTGGGCAGGCAGCAGGCAGTCCCATGGTCCCACTGTCCCAGTATTGCTTAGTTCAGTCTCCACTCCTGGCAGATCCAGTTTTCTCTCCCCAACCTCAAGAGTGAGTCAGGTGTTCCTCTAGGGGGAGTGTGATCCAAGGAGTCAGTCCAGGGTGTTTCTGATCCCAAGTTGTTCAGTGGTTGTGGTTTGCAACTTGGGCATGCTTGGCTTTTTTCTTGTTTGCTTGTTTAGAGTCCACTAATGAATGAGTACATCCCGTTTATGTTTCTGAGTTTGTGATACCTCGCTCGGGAGGATATTCTCCAAATCCATCCATTTGCCTGCAAATTGTAGGATGCCATTTTTTCTTACTGCTGAGTAGTACTGCATTGTGTAAATAGATGTACCACAGTTTGTTCATCCATTCTTCAGTTGAGGAACATCTAGGTTGTTTCCAGGTTCTTGCTATTACAAATAACGCTGCTATGAACATAGTTGAGCTGATACCTTTGGAGTGCGACTGTGCATCTTTAGGGTATTCACCCAAAGTGATATTGCTGGGTCCTTAGGTAGCCCTCAACCTTGTTTGAAAACCATTGGCCCAAATAACATTTTCTTGTTTAATCTACCTAGGGAGTAAATGATAATTGTATTTTAAATATCAGAAATCAAGTTAAAATACTAGACCAAACTAATCTATCTGAAGATGGCTAGGACAAAATAAGCAGAATAGTGGTTATTTGGTTATCAACTCTAGAACCTAGTGGCTCTACAACAGCAAGACCTGAACATTCCAGTATAGAAGAAACAGAAGAAAATGACCTTAAAGATATTTTTATAAAGATGATAGAAGCCTTTAAAGATGAAATGAAAGAAGAAATAAAAAACTTTCCTAAGGAAATAGAGGAAAAGAAAAACAAAATAATTGGAAGAAAACCATAAATCTCTTTTAAAAAGACTAGAGAACCAAGAAAGACTTAAAACTGAAATAAAAGCAATAAAGAAGACATAAACAAAGTGAATGCTGGAAATGGAAAATCTGAGTAAACAAACAGGAACTACCTATGCAAGCATACCTAACAGAATTCAAGAGATGGAAGAGACACTCTTGTGTGTAAGATAAAATAGAAGATATAAATTTGTCAATAAAAGAAAACACTACAGTTAAAAAATCATAACACAAAATCATGCAAAAAAAATTGGGAACACCATGAAAAGACCAAAATTAAGAATAATAGGAATAAAAGAAAAATACCAGATAAAAGGCACAGAAAATACATTCAACAAAATCATAGAAGAAAATTTTCCAAACCTAAAAAGGAGATGTCTATGAATATACATGAAGTTTGCAGAATACTAAATAAACTAGACCCCTCCCCAAATCTACTCACCATGTAAAAAAATCAAAGCACTAAATTTACAGAATAAAGAATATTAAGATCTGGAAAGGAAAAAGGCCAAGTAACTTATAATGGCAGACTCATCAGTATAACATCTGACTCCTCAGTGGAGATTATGAAAGCTAGAGGGTCCTGAACAGATGTTATATGGATAGCAAGAGACCACGAATGGCAGCCCAGACTACTATGCCCAGCAAAACTCTCAATCACTATAGACAAACACTATAGACAACACTGTAGAGTAAACAAGATATTCCAGACATTAGATTTAAACAATATCTATCCACAAATCCAGCCCTACAAAAAGCGCTAGGAGGTAATTTCCAATCTAACAAAACTTAAAACACTCAAAAACCCATAAGCAATAGATGCAAACAGAAGCAAACCCCAAAGGAAGGAAACATACACATATACTACCATAAAAATTAACAGGAATTAACAATCACAGGTCATTAATGTCCCTTCACATCAATGAACACAGTTCACCCATAAAAAGACACAGGCTAACACAATGGATACAAAAACAGAATCCATTCTTCTGTTGCATATAGGAAACACACCTCAAATTCAAGGAAAGATACTCTCAGAGAAAAGGGTTCAGAAAAAAATTTCCAATCAAATGTACTTAGGAAACAAGCTGGTGTGTCTATCTTAATGTCTAACAAAATAAACTTTAAACTAAAATTAATCAAAAGAGATCAGGAAGAACATTGCTTATTCATCTCAGGAAAAATTTGTTAAGATGAAATCTCAATTCTGAATATGCCTCCAATACAAGGACACCCAAATATTTAAAAAGAAACACTATTAAAAATTAAACTTCACATCAAAACATACACATTAATAGTGAAAGATTTCATTTTCCCCCTCTTACCAATGGATAGGCCTTCTAGACAGGAACTTAACAGAGAAATAAAGAAACTAACAGATATTTTGACTCAAATGGACATAATAGATATATACAGAACATTTTACCCAAACACTAAAGAATACACTTTCCTTTCAGCACCCCATGGAAGTTTCTCTAATATTGACCACATTCTTGGTCATAAAACCAATATGAATATATACAAATAATGGGAATAACTTCTTGTATTTTATCAGATCAATATAGACTAAAGCTGAGTTGAACAACAACAAAAATCACAGAAAGCCTTAGAATTTATGGAGACTGAAATCTCTCAACTGAACCACATCTGGGTCAAGGAAGAAGTTAAGAAAGAGATCAAAGACTTCTTAGAATTCAATGAAAATGAATCTACAAAATACTCAAACTTATGAGATACAATGAAAGCAATGCTATGAGAAAAGTTCATAGCAATTAGGTTCCTACATAAAATATTTGGAGAAATCTCACACAGGAGACTTAACAGTACAGTTGAGAGCTCTAGAACTAATAGAGGCAAACCCACTCAGAAGAAGTAGAAGGCAAGAAATAATCAAAATTAAGTCTGAAATCAATAAAATCAAAACAAAGAGAATAATACAAAGAATCAATGAAACAAAGAGTTGATTCTTTGAGAAAGTCAACAAGATAGACAAACTCTTACCCAAATTAACCAAAAAGCAGAGAGAATATCCAAAATGATAAAATCAGAAATAAAAAGGAGAACATAACAACAGACACTGAGGAAAACTAGAGATTCATTAGGTCATGCATTAAAAACCTGTATTTCACAAAATTGGAAAACCTAGATGAAATGTACAGCTTCCTGAACAGGAACCACTTATTAAAATTAAATCAACACTAGATAAATGACCTAAACATAACCCTAACTCAAAAAATGAAGCAGTTTTTAAAGTCTCCCAAGCAGAAAAGCCCAAAGCCATGTGGTCTCAACACTCTATGAGAATTTTGAGAAAAACTAATACCCTTACTCCTCAAACTGTTCCACACAATGGGAACAAAAGGAACATTGCTAAACTCTTTCTATGAGGCTACAATCACTCTGATACTCAAACCACACAAAGACACGGCAAAGAAAAAGAATTGCAGACCAATTTCCCTCATACATATTGACGAAAAAAATATTCAATAAAACACTGGCAAACTGAATTTAAGAATGTATCCAAAAACTCATCCACTATGATCAAGTAGATTTTATCAACATATTAAAAACTGTCAGTGTCATCTATCACATAAACAACCTGAAAGAAAATAAAACACACACAATCATCTCTTTAGATGCTGGAAAAGCCTTTGACAAAATCCAACACTTTTTCATGATAAAAGTCTTGGAAAGATCACAGATACAGGGAAAAATACCTAAACATAATAAAGGCAATATAAAGCAAGCTGACAGTGAACATCAAACTAAATGAAAAGATACTCACTGAAGCAATCCCACTAAAATCAGAAACAAGATAAATCTGTTCACTCTTACCATATCTATTTAATATAGTTCTCTAAGCTTTAACTATATCAATAAGACATCAAAAAGAGATTAAGGGGATACAAATTGGAAAGGAAGAATTCAAACCATCACTATTTGCAGATGATATGATAGTATACATAAGTGACCCCCAAAATTCCACCAGGGAGTTCTACAGCTGAAAAACACCTTCAGCAATATAGCAAGATACAAGATTAACTAAAAAAATTTAGTAGTCCTCAATCTCTATCTCCCTGATTCCTTCCCAGAGTTCTGCCTGTTCTCTTCTGCCTAGCTATTGGTCTTCATAACATGGCATCTTTAATTGATACTATCCTCATTCAGTGTCTTTTAAGAGGAGAAGTCATGTTGTTATTGACAGCTTAGGCTGTGCCTTCTCTATTTTCTATAAACTTTTGCTATTTAGTAAAAAAAAAATCATTTAGTATATATGAGCAATACTATTGGCCTGACTATTGTCTCAGTGTCTAGTTTATACCATTTGGTATAATCAAAAAGAAAAAATATAACTATTGATGCATCCCAGTTGAAAGGTGATACAGATAAGTTTGACTCAGAGAATGAAGAAGTTTAAGAAATGTCTTAGATGATTTACTTTTATTGTTTTTCTTCTTTTAATATATGACCATAAAAATTTAATATGAAGCAAAAAAATCAGTAGTCCTATACACAAATGATAAAAGGGCTAAAAAAGAAATTGGGGAAACATCACCCTTTACAATAGATGCAAATATCATCAAATATTTTGGGGTAACTCTTACCAAAGAAGTGAAAGACCTGTATGATAAGAACTTTAATTCATTAAAGAAAGAAATTGAAGAAGATATCAGAAAATGGAAAGATATTCCATGCTCTTAGATAGGTAAGTTCAACATAATAAAATTGGCAATTTTACCAAAAGCAATCTACTGATTCAGTACATTTCCTATCAAAATGCCAATTCAATTCTTCACAGACCTCAAAAGACAATACACAACTTCCTATAAAAAAAAAAACCCTAAGATTGTCAAAATAATCCTGTTCAATAATAGAACTTCAGGAGGCATCATTATTCCTGACTTCAAGCTCTACTATAGATTTACTGTAATAAATACACCTTGGCATTGGCTTAAAAAAATTGTGGATTGATGGAATTGAATTAATGTATACACCTATGAACACCTGATTTTTGACAAGAAGGCCAAGAATATGCAATGGAAAAAAGATAGATATCATCTTTCACAAATGGTGTTGGCATAACTGGATAGTGGGAATGTAAACATGTACAGCCCCTTAGGAAATTAGTATGGCAATTCCTCAGAATTCTGAGAATCAATCTACCCAATGATCCAGCAATACCACTTTTGGGAATATGCCCAAAGTATATATATGTTCTTACCCCAATGGCATTAGTTAAGCTATATTCAGTTCAGTATTATTTGTAATAATCAGAACTTGGAGAATGGATTAAAAATTGTGGTATATTTTCACAATGGAGTACTCAGAAGTATAAAAAAAATGATACATGTATAATACATCAAAAGAGCTCAAGTTAATTATGTTAAATGATTAACAACTTTTTTATAGATTTGGATACAGGTAGAGGCAGAGCTTTTATGGGACAGATCTGCCAACCAACTGCTCACTGATGAATAAAATTATTGTATGGAAGCAAAATTTATTCTACTTACAGTTTTAAATCTCTATAAAAATGCATCTTTTACAATAATAAAAATCATCTATTTTCAGTTGCAGATGATTCAAAAGATAGAGGCAGAACCTATGTAACTGGGGTTTCTTAGAAAGAGCATTCTACTAGGAGTGAATCTTGTTGGGAAGCATCTTGGCCAGAAAATTAGCAGTCACTGCCTCCAGTTAAGTTTGCTGTTATCTCTACGCATCAAGCTGGAGAAGACTATATTTGTTTGTAGAAGTTTGGTATTGGTATTGCTTCCTAATAAACCTACTCATATAATGGTTGTTTATTTTTATTATTTACTAAGGCAGAATCTTTCTATATATTCTTGACTGACTAGTACATTATATAGCTCAGGTTGACTTTGTACTTTTGAAAATCCTCCTGCCTCATCTCACCAGTGTTGAAGTTACTCTGGGACTCACCATATCTATCACTTTTGTTTTCTTACAATTATTCTTTGGATTTATTTGTTTCCTTTTGTGTGAGTGTTTTGTCTGTATGATGTATGTGTACCTATGTCCATGTCTGTTACTCACAGGGGTTGGAAGAGGGAGCTCGTCCTTTTAGACCTGGAGTTACAGGTATCTGTGAGCCACCATGGGGGGTACCAAAAACAGAACATAGCATGAACTTGTTCTTACTTTCATTCTTTGAAAAAAAATAAGTCAGGCATAATATTGCATGTATGCAATGTGAGAACACCAGAGTTGAGACAGAGGATGAAGAGTTTGTAGCCAACTCAGGGTATGGAGCATAGCCTTGTTATATAAAACAAAAGTAAAAGTAACTGACTTTTTGAAACAACAACAACAACAACAAAAACCCAATCCATACAAAAATCTAAACAAGGGAACTTGTACAAAATTGAGACTGAGAGAGACAATGAATCATATATGCTTCAAGTATACTTACCTGATAGATGGCTTTGTAGAAATCAGGTTAAGAGTAAAAGGAGAGGAGATCTTTGATCTAGCAGAACATGAGACCAGCAGTGAATACCACCTCTGACCTAGCAACCTCCACAAGAGGAGCAGAGCTATGATGGGCCATGGACTTAGCAGTGATGAAGCTGGGGGCTGATACATTTTCCTGCCTATAAATGACATATCTACCTGCTTTGCAAACCTGGAGCTTTCAGAAAACAGGATGCATTGTTACAGGTAGTGCCAGGAATGACATACTTTGTGAACTCAATTAGGGATATCAATATGTTGAGAATTTTCCAAAATATGTAAAAAACAATTGAAGATTTTATAATTTTAACAAATATTGATTGATGTTGTGCTAGACTTCTTTAAGGTCATTTCCAACATTAAGCTGTATTTGAAATTTCCCTTACATTCACTCTGATGCCATTTTTTTACTTGGCTTTTTTAAAAAAGAATTTTAAAAAAAGTCTGAACAGCATAAGCTCATGGTGTCCAGAGCATAGTGGGAGTCAGAGTGCTTCAGATTCCCAGGTCCAGAGCAGATTGAGAGGTGAACATTTTCCAGCCCCTGGGCCTCCTGAAGACCTCATTTCAAAGGCCAGAGACCCAGTCACAGATTTGATCTCACGGCCAGGCCTGCCCTGGACCAGGGTTGAGAGAAGCCTTCCAGCAATCCTGGGGGTCACATCATAGACAGCCGGGCCCCTGCTCCAAGGCAGACTGCTTCATTACAGAGGGATAGACATCTCTCTGAACAGTGTGACCCTGTGGTGTCCAAGCCTGACCAGAGTAAGAAATCACACAGACCACAAATCCAGAACAGACAGTAGACACACAACCCCTGTAAACAGAACTGACTAAGATTCCACAAAGACTGGACCAAAAGTGAACCAAGAAAGCAATGGGCATATGCCAGTGAAAGAATACAGCGTAAAATATAAAGAATAAGTAGGCACCACCAGAAGAAGCTGATGACTCTACAACACTAAGACCTGAATGGAGCAATGAAGAGGAAACAGAAGGAAAGAACAATACAAACAACTTTATGAAGATTATAGAAGACTTTAAAAAGTATATAAAAAGTCACTTAAAGAAATAAAAGAGAATACGAATAAAAAATTGGAATAGATGAACAAATCCTTGAAAGAAAACCAAGAAAGAGAAATCCAACAAAGAAATCATTCCAAGAACTAAAAATTAAAATAAAAGCAATAAAGAAGGCACAAAATGAGGCATAGGAGGAAATAGAGAATCTGAAGAAATGATCTGGAACTACAGACAAAAGCATAACCAACACAATCCTAGAGATGGAAGAGAGAATCCTTGGAGTGGAAAACTCAATGGTTGAAATAGATAAATCACTCAAAGAAAACATTAAAATCAAAAAAGGCATAACACAAAGTGTTCAGGAAATTTGGGACATCATGAAAAGATCAAACCTGAGAACAACAGGAATAGAAGAAGGAGAAGAATACCAGCTCAAAGGCACAGATCATATATTCAATAAAAGCATAGAAGGAAACTTTCCCAACATAGAGAAGGAAATGCCTATAAAGATATAAGAAGCTTACAGAACACTAAATAGATTAAACCCCCCAAAGACGTCTGCTGGCCATAAAATAATTAAGCCATAAAACATACAAAATAAAGAAAAAACATTAAGAATGGCAAAGAAAAAGTGCCAACATACCTATAAAGGCAGACCCATCAGAATAACCCCAGACTATTCAATGAAAATAATGAAAGCAAGAAGGTCTTGGTCAGAAGTTATACAGACACTAAAAGAGCATGGCTACCAACCCAGAATATTATACCCAGCAAAACTATCAATCACCATAGGTGGAATAAGCAAGATATTTCATGACAAAGACAGGTTGAAACAATACCTATCCACAAATCTGGCACTACAGAAAGCACTAAAGGGAAAACTCTAATCTAAGGAATCCAGATACACCAATGAAACCACAAACAATCAGTAATCCCACAGAAGAAAAGCCCAAAGAAAGGAATACACATAAGCTACCACAAAAAATAACAGGGAATAGCAATCAGATATCCCTGAATATCAATGGACTCAATTCACCTATAAAAAGACACACAATAGATACAAAAACAAAAGCCAACCTTCTGCTGCATACAAGAAACACACCTCAACTCTGAAGACAAATAAGCACAGGCTCAGAGTAAAGGATTGGGAAAACATTTTCCAATCAAGGGTCCCAAGAAACAAGCTGGTATTGCCATATTATTATCCAACAAAGTAGACTTCAAACTAAAATCAATCAAAAGAGATCAGGATGAGCATTACTTATTCATCTCAGAAAAAAAAGCAATCAAGATGAGACCTCAATCTTCAATATTTATGCCTCTAACATATGGGTACCTTCATATGCAAAAGAAACACTACTAAAGCTTAAACCTCACATCAAATGTCACACTGTAATATTGGGAGAATTCAGTACCCCACTTTCACTCTTGGGTAGGTCAACTAGACAAAGACTCAACAGAGACATAAGAAACCTAACAGATGTTATGATGACAATGGACTTAATAGATATTTATAGAAGCTTCCATCCAAACACAAAAGAATATACATATTTCTCAGCACACTATGGAACTTTCTCTACAATTGACCACATACTCGTCATAAGGCAAATATCAATAGAGATAAAAAATGTGAATAATGCCTTGTATTATATCAGACCACCATGACCTAAAGTTAAAATTCAACAACAACAAAAAATCATAGAAAGCCTACAAACTCATGGAAACTGAACATCTCTACATTGACCCACCTCTGGGTCAGGGAAGAAGTTAAGAAAGAAACCAAAGACATTCTAGAATTTAATGAAAATGAACTCACACCTTACCTAAACTTATGGGACACAATAAAAGCAGTGTTAAGAGGAAAATTCATAGCACTAGATACCTATATGAAAAACCAAAAGAAATCTCACATAAGAGACCCAACAACTCATCTGAAAGCCCTAGAACAATTAGAAGCCAACTCACTTAGAACAAATAGATGGCAGGAAATAATCAAAATTCGGGCTGAAATCTGTACAATAGAAACAAAGAGAACAATACAAAGAATCAATGAATCAAAAAGTTGGTTCTTTGAGAAAGTCAACAAGATAGACAAACCCTTATCCAAACTAACCAAAAGACACAAAGAGAGTATTCAAATTAACAGAATCAGAAATGAAAAGGGAGACATAATGACAGACTCCCAGCTAATCCAGAGAACTTTCAGGTCATACTTTGAAAATATATATACTCTACTAAAAAAAAAAAAACCTAAAAGAAATGGGTAGCTTTCTGGACAAGTACCAGTTACCAAAGTTAAATCAAGAACAGATTAAAGACCTAAACAGACCTATAATGTCAAAGGAAATTGAAGATGTTATTAAAAAGTCTCCCAAATAAATAAAGCACAGGACCAGATAGTTTTACTGCAGCATTCTACAAGACATTCAAAGAAGAACTAATACCAATACTCAACAAACTGGTCCATACAGTGGAAACTGAAGGAACACTGCCAAACTCTTTTTATGAGGCCACAATCACCCTGATACCAAAGCCACTCAAAGATTCAACTAAGAAAGAGAACTACAGACCAATTTTTCTCATGAACACTGATGCAAAAATATTGAACAAAATTCTGGCAAACTGATTTTAACAACATATTAAAAAAGTCATCTACCATAATCAAGTAGGCTTCATCCCAGAAATGCAAGGATGGATTATCATATAAAAAAACTATAAACATCATCCATCATATAAACAAATTAAAGAAAAAACCCATGATCATCTCTTTAGATGCTGAAAAGCCATTGACAAAGCCCAACACTACTTTATGATAAAAGTTCTGGAGTGATCAGGGATACAAGGAAATTTCCTAATTATAATAAAGGCGATTTACAAGAAGCCAATGGCCAATAACAAACTAAATGGAGAAATACTCAAATCAATTCCAACAAAATCAGAAACTAGACAAGGCAGTCTCTTTTCCCCTTATCTATCCAATATAGTTCTCAAAGTTTTAGCTAAAGCAATAAGAGAACTAAAGGAGATTAAGAGGATACAAATTGGTAAAGAAGAAGTGAAACTATCTCTATTTGCAGATAATATAATCATATACATAAATGACCCATAAATTCTACCAGGAAACTTCAACAGCTGATAAACACCTTCATTAATTAGCAAGATAGAAATTCAACAAATCAGTAGCCCTCCTATACACTAAAGACAAAAAGGGTGAAAAAGAAATAAGGGAAACATCACCCTTTATAATAGCTGCAAATGGCATGAAACACCTTGGTGAAACTATAACCAAAGAAATAACAGATTTGTTTGACAAAAACTTTAAATCACTGAAGAAAGAAATTGAAGAGGATATCAAAATATGAAAAAAATCTCCCATGCTCCTGGATAGGTAGGCTCATCATAGTAAAAATGGCAATTACCAAAAGCAATCGACAGATTCAATGCACTTCACATCAAAATCCCAATACAATATTTTATGGACCTTGAAAGAAATACTCAATTTCATTTGGAATAACAGGAAAGCCAAGATTGCCAAAACAATTTTGCTCAACAAAAAAACCTCAGGAGGTATCACCATCTTCAACTTTTAGTTATACTACAGAGCTAGAGTAATAAAAACAACGTGGTACTGGCATAAAAACAGACTTGCATATCAATGGAATCAAATTGAAGACACAGACATTAACCCACACACCTATAAACACTTGATCTTTAACAAAGAGGATCAAAATATTCAATGGAAAAAAACAGTATCTTCAACAAAGTGTGTTGGCATAAGTAGATGGTAGTATGCAGAAAAATGTACATAGATTCAAGCCTATCACCCTGCACAAAACACAAATCCAAGTGGATCAAATACCTCAATATAAACCCAGCTATACTGAATTTGATAGAAAAGAAAGTGCGAAATACCCTCCAAAGCATTGGCACAGGTGAGCACTTCCTAAATATAACACCAGCAGTACAGACACTAAAAACAACAATCAATAAGTGTTGTAAAAAGTTTCCTGGCCCGTTTGGGCCCGGAGGTTTGTAACCTGGCCTGGGGCGGCTTTTATCCCCCAAAGAAATAAATCAGACACTTATATACTTTATAATGTTTGGCCCATGTCTTAAGCACATTATTAGCTAGCTCTTTCATCTTAAATCAACCCATTTCTACTAATCAACCTGCCACGAGTCTCAGCCCGTGGCTCACCTGTATCTCTTACATGTCTGTCTTCTTCGGGGGTCAGATGGAGACTGACTAACTCCACCCTTCTCCTACCTGCCTGTCCTCTGATTCTCCACCCACTTCTATGGTGCTGTCCATAGGCCAAACCAGTTACTTTATTTACATCATACAGAGAACATTTCCACCACAAATAAGTAGGACCTCCTGAAACTGAGAAGCTTCTGTAAGGCCAAGGACACAGTCAATAAAACAAAATGACAACCTACAGAATGAGAAAAGATTTTCTTCAACCCTACGAGTGACAGAGGACTGATCTCTAAAATATATAAAGAAGTCAAGAAACTAGAGCCCCAAACCAATCAAAAATAGGGTTCAAAAGTTAAAAGGGAATTCTCAGCAGAAGAGTTACAAAGGGCTGAAAGGCACTTGAAAAAAGTGCTCAAAATCCATAGCTATCATAGAAATTCAAATCAAAATAACTTTGAGATACCACCTTACACCTGTCAGAATGGCTAAGATCAAAAACACAGATGACAGCCTATACTGGAGAAGGTGGGGAGCAAGGGGAACACTCCTCCTTTGTTGGTGGGAATGTAAACTTGTTCAGCCATTCTGAAATGGAATATGGCAGTTTCTCAGAAGACTGGGAATCACTCTCCCCAAGGATCCAGCAATACCACTATTGGGCATGTTCCCTAAAGACACACATTCACACTCCAAAGACATTACCTCAACTGTGTTCATAGCAGCATCATTTGTAATAGCAAAAACCTGGAGACAACCTACATGCCCCTCAGCTGAAGAATGGATTAACAACCCATGGTACAACTAGACAATGGAGTACTACTCAGCTTTAAGAAAAAAATGATATACTAAAATTTGCAGGCAAATGGATAGATTTGGAGAATATCTTCCTGAGCGAGGTCTCATGAACCAAGAAGAATAAGCAGGGGATGTATTCACTCATTAATAGACTTTAACCAAAAGCATTCTTATTTTATTGAAAGATGGTAGGTGAATAAAGTGATCTAAAACACACACACACACACACACAAATATATACACACACAAACATACTGGTTTGACTTTAAAAATATTGCTTAGCAGAAATTTGTGGTGGCCATAGTGCATCATGGGCATTAGCTGTAACCTACTGTGCTTTCTTCATCTGTAGGTGAGCCTAACCTGGCATGGAGAGCTTTAGATTTTATTTTTTATGTTTCATGTATTTTAGAGAAAAGAGAAGCTTTATTCGTTTTTTTGTTTTGTTTTTACTTATCCTGGATGTTTTGTTTTTTATATAAAGTTTGATACTGATTTTCAAAAAACAATAAAGAAAAACAAAAGAAAATATCAGATGTGAAACTAATTTATTTTCTTTAGCTTTTTAGAAGTTTAACACCATTTGTTATATCTTTTTCAATTGTGTAGTTAATATTTTTATTCTTACATATAATACATTTATTACATTTATGTTACATAAACATAAATGTAAACTATAATATACTTTGTTTTTAAATTTTATATGAATAATAATAAAATATCCATAATTTACTTTTTAAAATTATTATTTAAAGCATATCCATGATGATAGATGAAGATATTAAAGTTTTTTATTATATCACTATGTTTTTGTTTTATTTCACTCATGGATATGTAGTAGATTTTACTTTGTTTTTAATTTTAAAATTATATTTATTTATGGGTTTATTTATTTACTGTATCTATGTGTGTGTGGGCACTTCCATGTCACATTATTCCTTTACATGTGAAAGAACAATTTGTGGTAGGCAGTTGTCTGCTTCTACTATATGAAATCTGGAAATCACTCAGGTTTACTGATTCATCTTGACAGTGTTGATGAAGATAGTACTGTTAGTTTTTAAAAATTGTATTGGAAGTTTACTTGGATTTGCTTAAGGTAATATGAATTCTAAATATATTGAAGTGTATTAAATTCTCTAATATCCTTTTCTAGATATTAAATAAAAATGATATTTTACTTTGGTTTGCTTCATAATAGTTTATGACAACTTTTGGTTAGGTTGGTGGCCCATGACTGTAATTACAGCACCTAGGGGCCTCAAAAGGAAGGCAAGCCTCAAGTAGGAGATCATTCTGAACATATAATCTCATAATTATAAGTAAATATTTATGTCCATATGATTTGATGCTTTTTTCCCTTAGGAATACTTAAGATCATTATCGTGACCATTTTCTGGAACATTCAGTTGCACCAGGTTTTCTGAGAATCCTGATTATTTTTGTCTTGGTTATTTGATAAAGTTTTAATCACTCTTTTAATATTATCAATGTATAAAGATATACTTAGCATTTGTATTTCATAATGAGTCTGGATCTTTCTTCTGTGGCATTGGCAATACTTTAAATAGTGGCCAATTATGCTTTTTAAAATTAAACTATAGTTTAATTAAAGCTAGGTTTAATTAAGAAATATGGCTTGATGTGTATACTAGACCAGTGAAGGGTGACAATGTATGTTATATCCATGAGCTTCTATCTCTATCTCCATCCTACAACACTTCATTGTTTGTTTTCTTTAAGCTTTATACACAACATAGTAGGTAGAATAATAATCACCTGAAGTGTCTATCCTGAATCCTGGTATTTGTGAATAGACCTTAACTTATAACAGAAGTGGTTACAGACGTAACTGTGGTAACCAAAGACCTAATCTTGAGATAGGGAGTGTAGTCTGGAAGATGTATATAGATCTAGGATAACCACAAGGTTCTTTATAGTGGAACAGAATGCATAAGGGAAGGAAACATACTGATAGCAGTTAGAGAATGACTTGGCTCACATTGTTGGCTCTAAAACAGACAAAGGGCTATTAGCCATGAAATGGGAGTGGTCTCTAGCTGAAAAACACAGAGAAACAGGGCCTTTCGAGAAATTCCAGGGCAATACAGCCCTGCTGGCTTCTTGCTAGTTCTCTGAGGTCTATTGGCATCCTAATTTCCAAGGTTGTAAGATAATAAACTTCTTTTTCAAATCATTAGGTTTATGGTAATTTTTGTAGCAGCATTGATAGCTATGTAGATGAAAATTCAAAGAACCAGACTTCAGCTATGCTTTCATTTACCAAATTCATTCAGTGTCATTCCCTGTCATTAAGTGTCCTTCCCTTATATTTAAATTAATATGAGGTTCTTGGACCAGGTTTGGTCTGTGGTGCGTGTCCCCGGACATTTCTTAGCAGAAAGGACTTAGGTTTGGCTGTGAGGGGTTCCTCCAGCCTTACCTAAAAGAGGGGCCACTGCATGGTCACCCCATCTACAACAGAATCAGCAGAAAATGACTGGGGACTTTGAAATCCAGACTCAGACACTGCCCAGAGGTGAGGTGAGGTCAACAGGCCCTGGCGCCTGAATCCGTGCCCGGGAAAGTTGTGTTCCTGGACCAGGTTTGGTCTGTGGTGCCTGTCCACAGACACTCCTTAGCAGACAGGTCTAGGGTTTGACTGTGAGGGGCTCCTCCAGCTGCTACTAAAACAGGGGACCATGCACGGCCATCCTGCCCCCAACTCCATGATCAGAGAATGACTGAGAACTTAAAATTCAGACCCCTGCCCAGAGCAAAGTCAGAGATTGAGCAGACACCTTGCTCAGAGGCAACAGGAGACACACAAGCAATCTTGCCACAACTGACTAGGACCTACTTAATCATGAACCACTGAAGCCCATGGGCAGATGCCAGTGCAAAATACATATAATAATATAAAGAATTTTATAATATAAAATCTTAAAAAAAATTTAAGAGCTGCAAAAGAAAAGGGCCAACTTACTTATAAAGACAGACCCATCAGGATAACACCTGACTATTCAATGGAAATGATGAAAACTAGAAGGGCTTGGTCAGAAGTTATGCAGACACTAAAAGAGCATAGCTGCCAAACTAGAATACTATACCCTACAAAATTATCAATCACCATAGATGGAGTAAACAAGATATTTTTTACAAGTAAACAAGGCAAATCTGGAAGAAAGTGGTGGTTCTACAACTACAAGACCTGAACAGAGCAATGAAGAGGAAGCAGAAGGAAGCAACACCAAAAACAGCTTTCTGAACATCATTCACCCTCAAAGAAGATATGAAAAATTCCCTTAAAAAAATAGAAGAAAATACAAACAAAAAATTGAAAGAGATAAACAAATCCTTGAAAGAAAACCAAGAAAAGGTAAATCAAAAAATGAAAAAAACATTCCAGGAACTAAAAACTGAAATAGAAGCAATAAATAAGGCAAAAAATGAGACAAAGGTAGAAATAGAAAACCTGAAGAAAAGAGCTGGAAGTAGAGATATAAGCACAAACAACAGAATCCAAAGGATGGAAGAGAGAATCTCTGAAGTGAAAGACTCAGTAGCTGAAATAGATATATCAGTCAAAGAAAATACTAAAATCAAAAAAGCCATAACACAAAATGTTCAGGAAATCTGGGATACCATGAAAAGACCTAAATTGAGAATAATAGGAACAGAAGAAGGAGAAGAATACCAGCTCAAAGGCACAAATAATGTACTCAATAAAATCTCTCTAACTTGAAGAAGGAAATGTCTATAGAGATACAAAAAGCTTACAGAACACCAATTAGATATGACCCCCCAAAAAAGTAAGCATGCCACATAATATTCAAGCCATAAATCATACAGACAAAAGAAAAAATTTTAAGAGCTGCAAAAGAAAAGAACCAACTTACTTATAAAGGAAGACCCATCAGGATAACACCTGACTATTCAGTGGAAATGATGAAAGCTAGAAGGGCTTGGTCAGAAGTTATACAGACGCTAAAAGAGCATGGCTGCCAAACTAGAATATTATACCCTACAAAATTATCAATCACCATATATAGAGTAAACAAGATATTTCATGAAAAAGTCAGACTGAAACAATATTTATGTACCAATCCAGTCCTCCAGAAAACTTTAGAGGAAAAACTTCAAACTAAAGATCCCAGATACACTCATGAAACCACAAACAATCAATAATCCCACAGAAAAATAGCCCATAGAAAGGAAATACAAACAAGTTATCACCAAAAATAGCAAAAAATATGAATCAATTACTAATATCCCTTAATATCAATGGACTCAACTCTCCTATAAAAAGACACACACTAACAAGATGAATACAAAAACAGAAGCCATCTTTCTTTTGCCTACAAGAAACACACCTCAACCAGAAAGTAGACACAGGCTCAGAGTAAACGGTTGGAAAAAGATTTTCCAATCTAATGGTCATAAGAAAGAAGCTGGGGTTGCTATCCTAATATCTAACAAAGTAGACTTTAAGCAAAAAGCAATTTAGAAGTACCAAGTTGGTTATTACTTATTCATCACAAGAAAAATTGATCAAGAGGAGATTTCAATTCTAAATATATATGCTCCAAGTAAGGACATCTACTTATGTAAAAGAAACACTGCTAAAACTCAAATCCCACATCAATTCTCACACCCAAACAGTGTGAGACTTCAATACCCTACTTTCACCCATGAATAGGTCAACCAGACAGAGACTCGACAGAAAATTAAGGAGTCTAATAGAGGTTATAATGCAAGTGGATTTAATAGATACCTAGAGAAGCTTCCACCTAAATGCAAAGGAATTACACATTTCTTAGTTCTTCATAGAACTTTGAAACAAAAAGAATAATACAAAGTATCACTGAATCTAATAGTTGGTTCTTTGAGAAAGTCAACAAGATAGATAAGCCCTTATGCAAATTAATCAAAAAAAAAAGAGAGAGAGAGTTCAAATCAATAAAATTAGAAAGGAAAAGGGGGACATAACAACAGACCCCCAGGAAATATAGAGAATTATCAGATCATTCTGTGAAAATATGTATTCTACAAAAATGGAAAACCTAGAAGAAATGGACAGCTTTCTGGACAGGTACCATCTTCCAAAATTAAATGAAGATCAGATTAATTACCTAAACAGGCCTATAACCCTTAAGGAAATTGATGCTGTCATTAAAAATCTCCCCAAAAATAAAAGCCCTGGTCCAGATGGTTTCAGTGCTGAATTCTACTAGACATTCAAAGAAGAATTACTACTGTTATTCCTCAAACTATTTCACACAGTAGAAACTGAAGGAATATTGCCAAATTCCTTTTATGAGGCCACAATTACCCTAATACCCAAGCCACTGAAAGACACAACAAAGAAGGATAATTACAGACCAATTTCCCTCATGAATATTGATGCAAAAATTCTCAACAAAATTTTAGCAAACCGTTATCAACCATGTACATATCATCCACCATGACCAAGTAGATTTCATCCCAGAAATGCAGGGCTGGTTTAACATATGAAAAACCGTAAACGTGATCCATCACATAAAGAAACTAAAGGAACAAAATCACATGATTATATCCTTAGAACCTGAAAAAGCCTTTGACAAAATCCAACACGCCTTTATGATTAAAGCCCTGGAGAGATCAGGAATACAGGGAGAATATCTAAATATCATAAAGGTGATTTACAAGAAGCCAACTGCCAGTATCAAACTTAATGGAGAAAAACTCAAAGCAATCCCACTAAAATCAGGAACTAGACAAGGATGTCCTCTACCCCTTATCTATTCAATATAGTTCTCAAAGTTTTATCTAAAGCAATAAGAGAACGAAAAGAGATTAAGGGGATACAAATTTGAAAGGAAGAGGTGAAGCTATCTCTTTTTGTAGATGATATGATTGCATACATAAGTGACCCACAAAATTCTTCCAAGGAACTGTTACAGCTGATAAACACCTTCAGCAATGTAGCAGGATACAAGATTAACTCAAAGAAATCAGTAGCCTTTTTATACATTAAAGATAGAAGAGCTGAAAAAGAAATAAGGGAAACATTATCCTTCATAATAGCAGCAAATACTCTTAAATACCTTGGAGTAAGTATAACTAAAGAAGTAACAAACCTCTTTGACAGAAATTTTAAATCACTAAAAAATGAAATTAAAGAGGATATCAGAAAATGGAAAGCTCTCTCATATTCCTGGATAGGTAGGATCAACCTAGTAAAAATGGCAGTTCTACCAAAGCCAATCTATAGATTCAATGCACTGCCCATGAAAATCTCAACATAATATTTTTTGGACCGTGAAAGAACAATACTCAATTTCATTTGAAATAACAGGAAAGCCAGGATTGCCAAAACAATTTTACTCAACAAAAGAACCTCAGGAGGTATCACCACCGCTGACTTCAAGTTTTACTACAGAGCTACAGTAATAAAAACAGCCTGGTACTGGCATAAAAACAGAGTTGTGGATCAATGGATTAGAACTGAGGATCCAGACATTAACTTAAAAACATATGAACACCTGATCTTTGAAAAGAGGCCCAACATATTAAATGGAAAAAATAGTATTTTTAACAAATGGTTTTAGCATAGCTGGATGGAAGTGTGTAGAAAAATGCAGATAGATCCAAGCCTGTCACCCTGCACAAATCTCAAATTCAAGTGGATCAAAGACCTCAACATTAACCCAGCCACCTTAAACTTGATAGAAAAGAAAGTGGGAAATACATTTCTACGAATTGGCACAGGCGACCACTTCCTAAACATAACACCAGTGGCACAGGCACTAAGACCAATAATCAACAACAGGGATCTCCTGAAGATAAGAAGCTTCTGTAAAGTCAAGGACACTGTCAATTGGACAAAAGGACAACCTACAGAATGGGAAAAGATTTTCACCAACCCTACAAGTGATAGAGGACTGATCTCTAAGATATATAAAGAACTCAAGAATCTAGAACCCAAAACTTTGAATAACCCAACCAAAAAATGGGGTTCAGTTCTATAAAGGGAATTCTCAGCAGAAGAATTAAGAATGGCTGAAAGGCATATGAAAAAGTGCTCATCATCTTTAGCCATCAGAGAAATGCAAATCAAAACAACTTTGAGATACCACCTAACACCTGTTAGATTGGCTAAGATAAGA
Organism: Sigmodon hispidus; assembly: GCA_004025045.1. NCBI lineage: Eukaryota > Metazoa > Chordata > Mammalia > Rodentia > Cricetidae > Sigmodon > Sigmodon hispidus. The sequence continues at coordinate 43,015 of PVIH01004356.1, forward strand.
GACACAAATGACAGCCTATGTTGGAGAGGATGCGGATCAAGGGGAACACACCTCCATTGTTGGTGGGAGTGCAAGCTTCTTCAGCCAGTTTGGAATGTAGAATGGCATTTTCTCAGAAAACTGAGAATCAATCTACCCAAGGACCCAACAATACCACTTCTAGGTGTATACCCTAAAGATGCATTTTCACACTCCAAAGGCATTAGCTCAACTATATTCATAGCAGCATTACTTGTAATAGCAAGAACCTGGAAACAACCTAGATGTCCCTCAACTGAAGAATGAATTAACAAACTGTGGTACATCTATACAATGGAGTACTACTCAGCAGTAAGAAAAAATGATGTTCTAAAATTTGCAGGCAAATGGATGGATTTGGAGAATATTCTCCCGAGCAAGGCATCACAAACTCAGAAAGATAAACAGGGGATGTACTCATTCATTGGTGGACTCTAAACAAACAAACAAACAAGCAAGCAAGAAAAAAAGCCAAGCATGCCCAAGTTGCAAACCACAACCACTGAACAGCTTGGAATCAGAAACACCCTGGACTGACTCCTTGGATGCCACTCCCCCTAGAGGAACACCTGACGAAGTCCTGAGGTTTGGGGGAGAAAACTGGATCTGCCAGGAGTGGAGACTGAACCAAGCATTATTGGGACAGTGGGACCTTGGGACTGCCTGCTGCCTGCCCAGGGAGGGGATGGGGAGTTGTGGAAAAGAAAGAATGACCTGATGTGGTGGGAGGGGAAGGGACCTTGAATAAGGATATTCAAGGATAGGAAGTGTGACTTCTTTGTTAATAATAATAATAATAATGAAGTAAGACAAAAAAAAAACTGTGAGTCAGTCTCCCCAAGTACCCAGCAATACCACTGCTGGGTGTATACCCTAAAAACACACAGTTGCACTTCAAAGGTATTAGTCAACTATGTTCATAGCAGCATTATTTGTAATAGCAAGAACCTTGAAACAACCTAGGTGCCACTCAGCTGAAGAATGGTTTAACAAACTGTGGTACATCTATACAATGGAGTACTATTCAGCAGTAAGAAAAAAATGATATCCTAAAATTTGCAGGCAAATGGAAGGATTTGAAGAATACTTCCTGAGCAAGGTATCACAAACCCAGAAAGATAAGCAGGCGAGGTACTCACTCATTAGTGGACTGCAAAAAAAAAAAAAAAAAAAAAAAAAAAAAAAAAAAAAAAAAAAAAAAAAAAAAAAAAAAAAAAAAAAAAAAAAAAAAAAAAAAAAAAAAAAAAAAAAAAAAAAAAAAAAAAAAAAAAAAAAAAAAAAAAAAAAAAAAAAAAAAAAGCATAGCATGCCCAAGCTGCAAACCACAACCACTGAACAGCTTGGTATGGAAAACACCTTGCACAGACTCCTTGGATCTCATTTCCCCTAGAGGAACATCTGACTCAGTCTTGATGTTATGGGGAGAAAACTGGATTTGCCAGGAGTGGAGCCTGAGGTGAGCAATATTGGGACCTTGGGACATCCTGCCAATGCTGGTGGGGGGATGGGGAGATGTGGAGAAGAGAGAGTGACCTGAGGGTGTGGGAGGGGGAAGGGACCTTGAATAAGTAAATACAAGGATAGAAAATGTCACTTCTTTATTCATAAAAAAGAAAAAGTGAGAAAAAAAGAAGCTTACAAACTCTGATGTTAGTTAGTTATATTATACTGTAATAAAACACAATGACCAAGGGAAAAAAACAGTAAGAAAGAATTCTCTTATAGATTTTACACTTGATTTAACCACAAACTATCATGACAAATTTGTTTATTATTATTAGAATTTCAGCACACGTTAGTGAGGGCCAGTTACTGCTTATCCATTTCCTTCTTCCTCATTGTTATAAATTTCATTAGAATTTACTTCCTCTTATTACTGTCACTTAGAAATAAAAGCATCTAGATAAATTCTGTATAACCAGACAGTGTATGTTCAGAATCTAATACCCACCTTTCAATTGGAATGACTTTAGCTTTCTGTTTATGTTTCTCATTTCCTATGGAGAATTATTCTTCCACTGTGCCTGGTTCTGAGCATAAAATTATGCAAGATAAAGAAATCTGATGAAGAGGAAACTGCTTGTGAGCCAAAGGCAAAGAAAGAACTGTAAACACCTTGTTTATGGACAGCAGGATACTGAATCACAAAAGTTAGTCATTTTGTTCTGTTGCACAAAGTGAATGAAATCTACACTGGTCAAATGTCTCATGTGGTAAAGGTGATTACCACTAAATCTTACTACTTGCATTCAGTTTCTGATATACACATAGTAAAGGATATACTTGACTTTTACAAGTTGTTCTCTGGCCTCCACATTTGCCCATTTTCTCCTACCAATACATATGATTTTAATAATCATGATTGAGTAGCTGAGGAGATGTCCCAGTACTTTAGAGCTCTTGAAGTGGATTCCAGTTTAATTCCAAGCACCTACACCATGTCTTACAACTACCTACAATTCCAGTTGCAACAGATGCAACATTCTGTTCTCAACAGGCACCAGCATTCACATGTTGACCCCACAAACAAATATACACACATGTAGTAAGAATTCTGGTTGTAAGGAAAGAAACTCAGATCCAGATATCAGGGAAAGGTTGAAATATCAGAGAGAGGAAACACCACAGTTAAATCTCACCCAGCTATCTTCCAGTTTCCTCAGCCTTACTCTTGGTTGCTTCTCCTTCTGGCAGTTTTCCTAAGCCTGCCTTAAATACCCTTCTCACCCAGCTGTATTCATACAGGTTAAGATTAAAAGCGTGAGCTACTCTATTTGGTAGTCAGCCCCGAACTCACAGAAACACAGAAAGTTCTGTGTCTCTGGAGTTATAGGATTAAAGATGTAGGTCACCACTCCTGGCTTTCCCTGTGCTGGGATAAAAGGTGTGTGCCATTGAAGCCCAGCTGTTTGGCCTTGTACTCATGGAGATCTAGAATGCCTAGAGCTATGTGAGTTACCACTGCTCTGTTATCCCTGAATCTCCTGGAGCTTTCTCTGCCTAATTTTGACTGTGGGTTGATCTCTTGATATTCCAGGTTTTATTAAATATGTAACATATCACCATACACACATGAACATAACTGAAAGTAAAAGTAAATATTTTCAAAAGCAGGATTAGTTGCTAATACCTATAAGATATTCTTAATAATTTACTATATTTTTGGCCCAACTAATTGAGATTGTATAAAGGGGTTCTCTTTGAGTTAGTTCTTTTCTCTTATTATTTATTCTTCATTCCATTTTGTTTTTGTTTTTTTTTTAAAAAAGATTTATTTTAATTTCTTTTTAGGCATTAGATACTATTGCCTATGCTTTGTGCCTTGCTAATTCCCCTTTCTGGGAGGGGGCAAGAAGGCACAGAGACAAGGTCTTGGGCTTTAGAAACTATTTAAGGCAAGCAAGTACAATTTATTGAGGAAAGGGTAAGTCTTTTACATACCTTCCTTTCAGACAGGAGGAAGGGGTTTGCTTTACTGGCATTTGTAGCTGAGGCATGCATCTCTTGCTGATCCAGATTATCTCACATCAGGACTCAGCCAAGGCCCCCAGGCAGACTCCAGGCTTATGAAGAAGTACCCACTCAATGGGCCCTCATGGCTTTGAGAAAGTGCTATGAGTCCATATTCTAAGGCACCAGTTGTAACCAGTTTGAACTGGTTGAAGCCAAGCTAGTCCCCAGGCCCTTAAAAGCCTTTAGGGCTTATATATCTTACAAGGTACAAATTAGTTGACCCCATCACTTAGTTACTTTAATAAATAAGTTTTGGTGTGATGTGTTGTTAGTGATAGCAGTTTCTACTTCTAACAAAGTTACAAGTGACAGAGAGAACTATGGAACTAATTTAATGTGAACATAGACACATGACTGACATAGGCTCAGGACAACTGGAGGGGACATGTGGCAAAAAAGAGAAGTTGATTCTACTTCAGAGGGATAAGAAAAGTTTCCCAGAGTAGCCAAAATGTAAAATATAACTATGTTAAGTTTCCATAAATCATCATTGTGGGAGGTGAAGCAATATGAGAAAATTTGGGGGCATTCATTCTAAAAATTCTAATCTCATTCCACTGCCCTTGGACCAATGTGTAAGATTGTGTGTGGAAGCAGGGATGATCTGTGAAGAAAGGCAAAAGTGGTCAATAGAAGGCATTGCCATTGAAGACATTTGCTCTGATGGCAAAAGAGAACCATGGAAGATTGAGTTCACATATGATGAGGATCATCTGATCACTTTAGAAGAAGAATTTTACATGTATTTAGAGCAGCAATGGTCTGGAGAAAAGACTCCTATTGGCATATTCAAACTATAAACAAATTGACAGGCATCTGTTCTGTTCTTATGCCTCTTACCATCTCTTCCCTTGCCTTATCCTGTAAGCATCTAGGGCAGTGTCTCTCAACCTTCCTAATGCTGTGACTCTTTAATTCATTTTCTCATGTTGTAGTGATCCTCAATCATAAAATTATTTGTGTTTTAATTTCATAACTGTAATTTTGCTACTGTTATGAATTATGAAGTAAATATCTGATATACAGGATATCTAATATGTGACCCCTGTGAAATAATTGTTCAAACCCAAAGTTGGTAGTGATTCACAAGTTGAAAACCCTAGATTCTAGGGACACATATATTTAGTGTTTGTTGATATAGAGGGGCAAATACAAATAAACATTGTTAAAATTATGGAGTACAATACTATACTATGCATTAATTATTCAGCTTCTTCCACCCATAAAGTACAAAGATCTAAATGAGAGCAGAACCAGGCAGGTGGCTATCTGAAGGACCAGTCAGGAGAAATGTACTCATCATTGTTAGAAAAAAAGTGGAAATTGGTTCTAGTTAGCTCAAATGTCCATACAGTCCCTACCTACAACCTTATATAGCAAGAAAACTCTAGGTAGAACTCTAAATAGTTTGCTTATTGAAAAGAAAAGCAACCTGGTGGTCCGATATGTTAAAAGAGATTATTTGCATTTTTTGTATCTGTTGATATTGGCTTTATGACCAATTATGTGGTCAATTTTGGAGAAAGTTCCATGAGGAGCTGAGAAATATGTATATTCCTTTGAGTTTGGGTGGAAGCTTCTGTAGATATCTATTAAATCCATTTGCATCATAACCTCTTTTAGACTCCTTATTTCTCTGTTGAGTCTCTGTCTGGTTGACCTATCCAGGGTTGAAAGTGGGGTATTGAAGTCTCTCACTGTTAGGGTGTAAGAATTGATGTGGGATTCGAGCTTTAGCAGTGTTTCTTTTACATAAGTAGGTGCCCTTATATTAGGGGCATAAATATTCAGGATTGAAATCTCCTCTTGACCAAATTTTTCTGTGATGAATAAGTAGTGACCATCTTGGTCCCTTTTAATTGCTTTTAGCTTAAAGTCTACTTTGTTAGGTATTAGGATGGCAACTCCAGCTTGTTTCTTAGGACCATTTGACTGGAAAATCTTTTCCCAACCCTTTATTCTAAGCCTGAGTCTGTCCTTGTGGTTGAGGTGTGTTTCTTGTAGGCAACAGAAGGATGGCTTCTGTTGTTGTATCCATCTTGTTAGTGTGTGACATTTTATAGGAGAGTTGAGTCCATTGATATTAAGGGAAATTAGTGAGCATTGACTGATATTTCCTGTAATTTTTGGTGGTAACTTGTTTGTATTTCCTTTTTCTGGAGTATTCTTCTGTGGAATTATTGATTGTTTGTGGTTTCATGGGTGCATCTGGGGTCCTTGGATCAATGCAATAGAATTGAGGATCCAGACATTAACCCAAAAACCTATGAACACCTGATCTTTGACAAAGACGCCCAAAACATTCAATGGAAAAAAGATAGTATATTTAACAATTGGTGTTGGCATAGCTGGATGAAAGTGTGTAGAAAAATGCAAATAGATCTGAGCCTGTCACCCTGCACAAAACTCAAATCCAAATGGATCAAAGACCTCACATAAATCCAGCCACTCTGAATGTGATAGAAAAGAAAATGGGAAATACACTTCTACGAATTGGCACAGGTGACCACTTCCTAAATATAACCCCAGTGGCACAGACACTAAGACCAATAATCAATAAGTGGGATCTCCTGAAGCTAAGGAGCTTCTGTAAAGCCAAGGACACTGTCAATAGGACAAAACGACAACCTACAGAATGGGAAAAGATTTTCACCAACCCTACAAGTGATAGAGGACTAATCTCTAAGATATATAAAGAGCTCAAAAATCTAGAGCCCAAAACCTTGAATGACCCAATCAAAAAATGGGGTACAGATCTGAAAAGGGAATTCTCAGCGAAGAATTACGAATGGCTGAAAGGCACCTGAAAAAGTGCTCATCATCTTTAGCCACCAGAGAAATGCAAATCAAAATAACTTTGAGATACCACCTAACACCTGTTAGATTGGTTAAGATAAAAGGCACAAATGACAGCCTATGATGGAGAGGATGTGGAGAAAAGGGAACATTCTTCCATTGCTAATGGGTGTGCAAGCTTGTTCAGTCACTTTGGGACGCAGTATGGCGGTTTCTCAGAAAATTGAGAATCAATCTCCCCAAGGACCCAGCAATACCACTTCTGGGTGTATACCCCAATGATGCACAGTCATACTCCAAAGGCATTAGCTCAACTATGTACTTAGCAGCATTATTTGTAATAGCAAGAACCTGGAAACAACCTAGATGTCCCTCAACTGAAGAATGGATTAACAAACTGTGGTACATCTACACAATGGAGTACTACTCAGCAGTAAGAAAAAATGATATCCTAAAATTTGCAGGCAAATGGATGGACTTGGAGAATATTCTCCTCAGCGAGGTATCTCAAACTCAGAAAGATAAGCAGGGTATGTACTCACTCATTAGTGGTCTCTAAACAAACAAACAAGAAAAAAGCCAAGCATGCCCAAGCTGCAAACCACAATCACTGAACAGCTTGGGATCAGAAACACCCTGGACTGACTCTTCGGATCCCACTCCACCTATCGAAACACCTGAGTCACTCTTGAGGGAGTGGGGAGAAAACTGGATCTGCCAGGAGTGGAGACTGAACTAAGCAATATTGGGTCAGTCTGACCTTGGGACTGCCTGCTGCCTGCCCAGGGAGGGGATGGGGAGTTGTGGAGAAGAAAAATGACCTGATGTGACAGGAGGGGGAAGGGATCTTGAATAATGATATACAGGGATAGAAAGCATGACTTCTTTGTTAATAATAATAATAATAATAATAATAATAATAATAATAATTATACAGAAAAAAAAGAAAAGAAAAGCAACCAACAGTACTATCTACATTGAACTATATACATATTTAACAAACACGAAAATTCTATGTCATTGTTCACTGTTCTAGCTGTCAATATGAATCTGGGAAAGCAGAATCTAAATGAGATGGACTGTAGTCTCATGCAATAGCATCAGACAATTTACTCAGAGGGTTACAAAGGATCACAAGGTAAGGTGTTCAATCATAAGGACAAGCCACATGTGTCCTAACATGGTTTTCCATAGAAGCATATAAATAACAACTGCTGAATAAACTCACTCCCATCTGCTACACCCGAAATATCCTAAAAACATATTCCTAGATGATTCTGTGTTTTTGAAGAAACTAAGGTTTACAAGACTTTCTTGGAGTTTGATCACAAGCACTTGGAATCCTTTGCATGACTCCATTCTTGGACTGTTTTCCAACATCATGATTTCAGGCTTTGTCTCCACCCTGAATACAGCCAGCTGTCATAAGTAAGAAGAAATTGCTATGGAAAAATAAAAATATACTTCTTGAGGCTAAAGCGATGGCTCAGTATTTAAGATCATTGACTCCTAGAGGACCCAGATTCAATTCTCAGCACTCAAGTGGAGCCTCACAGATGTCAGTAATTATAGTTCAACGAGTTCCAGTACCCATTTCTGGCCTCCATGGCAACTGAAAATACATGATGCACATAAGCACATAAACGCACAATAAATTTGAAGTGTATTTTGTTTGTTCTCCCCATAGATATAAAATAATTAAACTTTGTATCATTAAGTTCTATAGGTGGATAAAATTGATTAAAATTTTTAATAGTTTAATAGCATTTTTATTTATTGCGTGTAATAAAATCCAATATTCAAAATATAAACTTAAAGGGGTATAAAATACTTCTACTTTATTCTAATTAAATAAAAAATAAATTGGTACTTTGAAATTATCTCTTTAATATGTCTAACAGGCTGACTTGGGATTAGTTCCCTTATGTTTCACCCTAGCTCTGAAGATTGCCAGTAACAAATTTTATTTACAATTTATTTAGCTTTCATGCCCCAGTGTTCTCTATAGTTGTAAGGAATGAAATATATATGACAAAACCAACTGTCATGCCACAAAGACAAGGCAAGACTTACAAGACCTCTACTCTTAGATGAACAGATATAATTAATATTTTCCAAGAGAGGAAGAATTTGTTTAATCCAGACATGAGCTTTCAGATATTTATAAACAATAATTGAATAGTTAAAGAACAAGAAGCTATGAATTTGAGCAATGTGAGGAGCAGAGGAGCAGTTGGAGAAAACAGAGGAAGAAAGAAATGATGTAATATAGTACCTACATATAAAATAATTGTTTAAAACACTTGAAATATTTTTTAAAAGAAAAAAGTTAATACTTAGGGAGACCACCTTCACCTCCAGAATGCAAGAATTACAGGTATGTACCACCACTGCCTGATGTTTTTGTATATTTTTGGGATATGAGTTCACTCTCTTATTACTGTTACATGGAAATAAAAGAATCTAGAGAAATCATATAGAATGTGGCACAACATAAAAAATGTGTTTGTCACCAAATAGAGAAGTGCTCAGAATCTAGATCCCCAGTTATTACCTGAGTAATTTTAGCTTTGTGTTCACATTTTTTTTTATTTGCTATGGAGAACTATTCTTGAATGAAGGAATAAATAAAAAGTTTCACACAAAGTATTTGGCATATTGTATGCTTTCACTAAATTTAAATACAAGTAAAATATTAAATGTGAATGCGTGTAAAAGTCACAGGTAGAAGATAATTTGAGATATAGACACTGGAGTACTGTCAGACTACACAGTACACAGGGATCCCTAGCTGGGGAACCTACTAAAACTTGCCTGCACATTTCTTTTTCTTTTTTTTTTCTTTAATCTTTCTTTAAATTTTATTTTACATAGAAAATAAAACCTTATTTTCTACAAGAATAAAATAAAATAGAGTGACAAGAAAATGGCTGAGAACCAATAGGAAATTATGAAGGGAGATTCAGGTTTGCCTTATATCCTCAATAAAGAAAGTCTGTGAGTCTGTGAGTTTGCAAGTCTGCAAGACTACCATTTGTTTTAAAGGAGCCTATGTGTCTGCTTCTCACCTGACCCCTGGTGCCTTGGTCATTAGCAATGTGCCTTTTTGCCCCCTCCCACAAAGGGGCGCCCTAATAGAATGCCCTGTAACAACTATCTAAAATTATGTTCCCAGAAAATTTATGAAGTCTTGGTACTGAATGAAGTAATAAAATGTAGACTCTCCCATATACTTTTATATACAAATATACATACACATAAATAGTATTCTCTCTATGGAACATTATGGTAGTGTTGAGGCAATGTATCTTTAAGAACAAATTTCTCAGTATTGATGTGCATGATGAAAAAAATTCAGGACACACAGAAACAAAATCTCTATCTTGACTGTTTGATATAATATGTAATGTAACTGACTGTGCTTGCTCTGAAAAGTTGGAAACCTATGCCACTAGGCACAGCTTGCAGGCTTTCCCATGATTCTACCTGTCTGTAGTGGTCTTTGTTCTGATCTCCATGTCATCTTTCTTTCCTGCTGTGCTTCCCTTGATTTCCTTTTGCATCAGTCACATTGTTGAGTTCTTCCACAATCACTTCATTTTGCCTTAATTAAATCTTTGGAAATTTAATTTCCAAATATAATCAGTCTCTGAGTTTTAGGAGTGCCACTGAAGGGATCTTTAATATTCCTCCACCAGCTGGTATATGATTTTAATCACTATGGAACCTCATAAGTTGTCTGTTTTGTGAGTTCCTGATTGGGTACTAAGCCTTGTTATTTCATCAACAGTTATATTTACATTTGAAAAAAATCGGATACTCCCCTAATATTAATGATTTTAGGTATAAGTAATGAAAATAAAGGAAATATTTTAAATGGATGAATATAATTATGTTAGAAAGCAGAACCTGGAACACTGAGCAAGCTGAGAGTCACTGATGAGAAAAGAGAAGATGCTACAGCACTCAGTGTGTTCTGTGATCTGTCTTCCTCTTTGAGATGTTCAATAGATAAAAGTGGGAGCCAAGAACCTGACTCCCAGGGAAGACTCATGATAGACATATTTACAGGACATAGGAAGAATCAAGGAAGAAAAGGAACCAGCACCTGGATCAGAGAAGTATGAAATATGAAAGACACAATGATCTACCCTGGACATATGTATAAAACAGTGGCAATAAGAAAATAAGCAAATATAATGAATGTCACTATCATTCATGGAATTCAGTAATAGATTCTCTATTCACATGCATAGTGTCAAAATCTAAGTCTTGCTACTCTCAGGTTTTATCTTTTTCTAGAACATTTAGTCATTCTACTCTTTATTTTGTTAGCTGCAAAATAGTGTCTAAGATATCAATCATGTGACAAAAATTAAGACCATGGAAAGTGCCTTGCAAATACTAATTCAGTACTCTTTTCTCTACCACAACAAGACAGGTACAGTCTTTACTCTTTTACTACCTTTATTTTATAGTTATTTGAGTATGTTAAAAACCACATGACACATAGCTTTCTGGAGTCAGAGATAAGATTAAAGTGCATTTGAGATCAGGATAAGACTCTCTTTCAATATCAGCACCACTAAAAAATCACATGAAGTAATTCCTGAAACATAATAAACATTTATCCTTTCAAAATGTTGAGAAATAAACACTTTTTTTAAACCTTTACTATATACATAATATACATATATATATATAAATTATACACACATAAAAGAGGAAACCTATTTAATTATTGAGTATTCTACAATTTACGATGCTGGGTGTGGTAATTTACAAATCTATAAGGGAAGAAAATATTGAAGTAAAGACAGAGTTAATAAATAGGAAGACAACTTTCTTCATGTTTTACTTTTTTTTTTTTTTTTTTTGGTCTGACCCATCTTTTCAAGGACATTCTTTCAGAAGATGAACTTCTGAGAAGAGATAATGTTCTCATCAGAAGCTCATCTCATTAGATTGCAGTAACATCTTCCTCTAGGAAAAGGCTAAACTAATTTGCTAACAGTTCTTTTAAACAAGATTAGGTTTCCTAAGCTGCTTGGCTGTGATTCAGATTTTGGGTGTGCAGCAACTCTAGCAACCCTGTGAGTTCACCTTCACCTCATTTCTGCAGATGCTGGGTAGAGAAGACAGGCAAAGACTAGAGGCTAATCTTTTTCATGTGAAAGATTATTATACAATACTGAAGCAAATATTAGAATTACACAAATGCAGATTAGGGAATATCAGCTACTTAAGCAAACAGTAGGCAGCATGGCCCTGGTGATACCTTGAATTTGAGATCATTAGCTTTCTGAACTGATAGAGAATAGTATTTCTAATGCTTTAAGTCATGTAGTCTGTGATATTTTCTGAGGAAATAATATACTATTTTTATCAGTACAGCCTTCAAAGTTATCTTTAGAGAGAAATTGAGGAAATAACATTATAGTGATAAAAGGGAAGACTAAGCACTTGAAACAAAAGTTGTTTATTGGAAGCTATCATAAATATGCTGCAATAACAACTCCTCAATATACTGGGCAGGTGTGCAACCTTGGGAGGTTTACCTTCCTCTGCAAATCTTCCTATCACTGTGAGAAGGTTAAGATAACTGTTGCTGCTATCTAATGAGTTAGAGAAAGGCTATGTCAAGTGCTTGAGATGTGAGTATAAACAATGTTGCCAGATCTGTGTTTTCCAGAGGTTTTGCTAATAGATATGGTTGTTGTCAAATATTAAAGATGTGTTGTATTTGTTTATATGTTGGAATATTTATTTAGTGATGCAAAGATATACTTCATATTTTTATGTTGCATTTGCCTAAATGTGTGAAACTGTGTTACTGTGCCTGTTTCACATAGTTAAACAAATGCAACATAAAAGAATGCAACATACTGTGTCCTAAACACCTGATTGGTTTAGTAAAGAGTTGAATAGCAAGACAGGATAAAGGATAGGCAAGACTGACAAACAGACAAATAAATAAAAGGAGAAAAAGAGAGATTAAGAAGCAAGAAAAAAGGGGTCAGCCACCCAACTATACAGCTACATAAAGAATAGGAAGGAAAGAAATAGAAAAAGGTAAAAGCCCAGAGGCAAAAGGTAGGTGGGATAGAAACAAAAAATAAGGTATGCAAGAAACAAGTCAAGCCAAGGGCAGGCATTCATAAGTAAGAATAAGACTCCATGTGTGATTTATTTGGAAGCTGGGTGTCAGGCTTCCCTGAAGATCAAAGAACAAAGAGTTTTTTTTAATTGTATTCACCAATTAATATTTTTAAATTGCTTCCTCTTACACATGCACACATTGTTTCTCATTGCCAAACAATTTAAGAACAAGTCATATAAATCTTACTATTGCAGGAATTCTGTTTGTATTATAATAAAAACTGGGAGCCAGATTCTGGGGGACATCTGGAATATCAGAGAGACAGGGAACAAACCACAGCCATTTCTTACTCATCCAATTTCTCAGGCCAAGCAGAGTAAGTCCTAATTTCAAGAGTCCTCAGTCTGATTGGCTGACCTTCTCCTGCTGCCTTATATTTATTTCCCTACTCAGATATTTTACTTCCTTGTTCAACTTTCCTAGAGCTAGAATTAAAGATGTGAGCTATCATTGCCTGGCTGTTAGGCCTTGAACTCACAGAGATATAGAGGATCTCTGCTTTCTGAGTGATGGAATTAAAGGCATGGGTCACTACACTCTGAATTTCATGGTTTGGCTCTGTGGATGGTTTGTTCACTGATATTGAAGACTATTTTTATTAAATATTAAATGAATCACTGTATATATCCTTTTATGTCAAAATAAAAAGGTTATAGCTAATGTAAGAAAAACTATATACAATAGGTACAGTAATGATATATAATATATACAAGTAATAATTACAACACTAATGTTCAGTCCATTAACACTTAACAGTATCAAAGAAAATAATTCCATTATTTATACTATATTGGTGAGTCTAAAGGATTGTATCAAATTTACTTTCTATCTAACTTATACTATCAACTGGAAACTATCTTTTCCTATCTCTCAAACAAACAAACGTTACATCTCTCAATGAGTTTCTTTTCTGAATCTGTAACTAGGAAACAATATAATTATCTCATTTTCAACTCCCTCAGAGACCCAAGAAAGAAATAATATCAACTAAGTAGACAGGAAGTACAAGCATGTGACTTCTAGAGAAAATTGTTAAAAATGACAGAAAAAAACTGGCAGCCTGGACAGTCACCCTAGGTTCTTCTGCAATGTACTTCACTCTTTGAATTTTTCTTTTACTGAAAATAAATTTTTATTGAGTTATTGTGAATAAAGTCTCATTTTTTTATCCATGTATCCCCTTGTTCAAACTCCCTTTCCCCTCCTGCCCCTCTCAGTCACTCTCTCTTCTCCTCATCTCCTTCACAGCAAGGGCTAGAGGTCCCAAGGTAGCTCATTAGTTCAGCATCCACTCCAGAAAAATCAACTTTCCTAACCCCAATATCAAGACTTGGTCAGATGTTCCTCTGGAGGGAGTGGGATCCAAGATGCCCGTCCAAGGTATTTCAGATCCCAAGATGTTCAGTGGTTGTGGTTTGCAGCTTGGGAATGCTTTGCTTTTTGTTTAAACTCCACTAATGAGTGAGTACATTCCCTGATTCTCTTTCTGGGATTGCACTCCATATCTATCCATTTGCCTGCAAATTTTAGGATATCATTTTTCCTTACTGTTGAGTAGTATTCCATTGTGCAGATGTACTACAGCTTGTTAATCCATTACTCAGTTGAGGGGCATCTAGGTTGTTTCCAGGTTCATGCAATTACAAATAATACTGCTATGAACATAGTTGAGCTAATGCTTTTGGGGTGCGAATGTGCATCTTTAGGGTATATGCCTAAGAGTGTTATTGCTGGATCCTTAGGAAGATTGATTCCCAGGTTTCTGAGAAATCACCATACTGCATTCCAAAGTAGCTGAACAAGCTTACACTCCCACCAACAATGAAGGAGTGTTCCCCTTGCTCTGCAACCTCTCCAGTATAGGTTGTCATCTGTGTCTTTAATCTTAGCCATTCTGCCAGGTGTAAGGTAGTATCTCAAAGTTGTTTTGATTTGCATTTCTCTGATGGCTAAAGATGTTGAGCACTTTTTTATGTTCCTTTCATTTGTACAAGTTCCATTTGTAATTCTTCTGCTGAGAATTCCCTTTTTAGTTCTGAATCCCATTTTTGAATTGGGTTATTAAAGGTTTTGGGCTCTAGTTTCTTGAGTTCTCTATATACTTTAGAGATCAATCCTCTGTCACTTGTGGGGTTGATAAAAATCTTTTGTCATTCTGTAGACTGTTGTTTTGCCTTATTGACTGTGTCCTTGGCCTTACAGGAGCTACTCAGTTTAAGGAGTTCTCACTTTGATTGTTGTTCTTAGTGTCTGTGCTACTGGTGTTATATTTAAAAAGTGGTCACCAGTGACAATGCATTGGAGGGTATTTCCCACTTTCTTTTCTATTAAGTTCAGTGTAGATGTGTTTATGTTGTGTTCTTTGATCCACTTGGATTTAAGTTTTGTGCAAGGTGATAGGTTTGGATGTTTTTTCATTTTTCTACACACTACCATCCAGGTATGCCAACTATCTTTCTTCCATTAAATAATTTTGGCCTCTTTGTCCAAAATCAAGTGTTCAGAAGTGTTTGGGTTAATGTCTGGGTCTTCAGTTTGAATCCATTGATCCACATGTCTGTTTTTATGCCAGTATCAAGATGTTTTTATTATTGTAGCTCTATAGTATTGTTTGAAGGCAGGGATGGTGATGACTCCTGAGATTCTTTTGTTGAGCAAAATTGTTTTAGCAATCCTGGCTTTCCTGCTATTCTAAATAAAACTGAGTATTATTCTTTTAAGGTCTATAAAAAACTGTGTTAAAAAACTACATATGATGATGGTAGAGATGAAATACATGGATACTATGAGCAGAGAAAGGTATCCATGAGGAAGCTAGTATATCAGTTCAGGTAAGCGGTATAAGAGACATAAACTAGAGCAGTATCAAAGGGATAAGAATGAATGAGTAAAGAGGACTGCTAACAGTAATTGCCTATTGCTTATATCATTGGTAGCTTTCAAACAAAACCACTTCCATTATTGCCCCTAGCGTATAAGAAGACTATATTTACCACAGTCTTGTGTTTGGTTTAAATCTTCCAGATGAGACTTGCTGTAATTTCCCAGATCACTATATATGCTTAAGAGCCCTCCACTCTACATGAGGTCAGACTAGGGTGTATTGTTCCCTGAAATTGATCTCTTCAGTGTCAGGGCAACAGAAGGTCTTTTATCAGAGTGAAAATAGTTCAAAAATATTACTCAAATATAACATTAATATTACTCAAGATAAGGGGAAAATTCCTTGATAAGTCTGATTGCCCAAATATATTAATGCTAGAGTTCGATTACATAAAAAATATATTGGAATTGACTTCAAAAATTACTTAAGGGTTTAGAGTTCTTAATTTCAACTCAACAAAATCACTTTAAAAATGTCAGTATTCTCTGCTTTTAGAAAATCACATACAATTCAAGGAACTCCACCCAAACTTGAAACCCAAACAATAAAACACAGGAAAACTGCTTCTGTGGTAACAACCAAGATGTGGAGCTTCTTGTTGTAAGAAGTATTTAAAATATTTGAAAACAATTTTAAAGGTGTATAAAATAAATACTATTAAAATTGAGTACTAATACATTTGATTTAAAACTTAAAAACATTTTTCCTTTAGATGTTTGTTGTAGTAAGTTTCTCTGGGCCATTTGGGCCTGGGAGTTTGTAACCTGGCCCATGGCGGCTTTTGCCCCCAAAGAAATGAATCAGGCACTTATATTACTTCATACTGTTTGGCCTATGTGTCAAGCACATTACTAGCTAGCTCTTTCATATGAATTCAATTCATTTCTATTAATTTGTCCACCACGTGGCTCAGCCCATGGCTCACCTGTACCTCTTGCATGTTCCTCCTTCAGGGGTCGGATGGTGACTGCCTAACTCCGCCATTCTCCTACCTGCTTGTGCTCTGATTCTCCACCCTCCTCTACGGTGCTCCATAGACCAAACCAGTCCTTTATTTACAGCATACAGAAAGCATTTCCACCACATCTCCTCTTTTCTGTCTAATTAAAAAGGAAGGTTTCAATTTCCATATAGCAAAATTACAATAGAACAGCTCTCAAGCAGGAATTACAGTCACAATATCCAGTCTATTTGTATTCACAAAATTAAAGAGAATATTCCATTATCTACCTTATCAATGTGATATGGTAGGTCTAAAGTTTCATGTCTAATATACCTTTTAAACCAAAAAGAACTATACCTATAATTATTAAACCTTCAACCACATCAAAGACCACAGAAGGATATATTATTATGCAAATAAACAGGAAATGCAAGCAACTTCCAAAGTCTAGAAAATGACAGAGATGACTGTCTGCCTGGACAGTCACCCAAAGTTCTTTTGTAACTTTGGGGCATCATTTTCAGTCTTTATGGCCCAAAGTCTCTGGCATACCTTTCAATGATGCAGGAAATCTGACACAGTCCATCAGTTGCTTTCCTTGTATCCTGAAGAATGCCTGGCAATGTTTTTCTGCAAAGCAGGAACCTGAAGGACCATCTCGGCTTGTTCTACCAACATTCAGAGGTCACTTTCCTATGGAACCTGCATGTCCATTTTATACAGCATACTATCAAGCAATCAATACCAGAACAGTTTCTTGTCCAGTGGCTAACTGTTGCCACAAAGTAAATTCCTCATGAAGTTTCTTCAATGCCCATCATTTGCCTGAAATACATTGGTGCTGCCAGGAACAGACCTATCTCACTGTCCAGAAAAGTCTAAGTTCTTAAAATATTTTAAATACCATATTCTGCATGTCTTTGAAGTATTTGAAGACTACCTATGTAATTGAAATATATCTTTGTATACCTACAAAAACCTAACTAACATGACTATAAGTTTGGTTATCATGGATGACTATTAAGCTGCATTTCTCAATTACACGTTACAATTTTAAATGAGTTACATCAGCAGCATCTTAATCAGGAGTAGAAAAATACATGGAGCATAACAAAATTGACCTTAAGTTTATATCAATAAACCAAAATCCACTTATCTTTTCTAATCATTCCTATATCATGTTCTCCTTCCACCCTTTTTTTTTTAAGATTGACTATGACCATTAACCATTTATAATGAAAACAAACATTAATAAGTAATATTTTTGGGAAATTGGACGTAGCTTTCTTTCTTTTACTACTTCCTGCTGTCAAAGGACGATGACTATCTCATGAGGTTTTGAAGTTGGATCATCTCAACTGGCCATCTTGGAAGCTGATCTTCCAATCAGAGAATTTCAGGTGGCCTTGGCAAATGCAACCACATTTGCCTAGAACCAATCCACAGGTTTTGATCTCTGTGGAGACAAAAGCAGAAACTCTTTTCCCAAGTAACATATTCTTATAAACAGATTTCAAAGTCAAGATATCTTTAAAGTATATGTATTTGTTTAACTTAGCAGCCTTAGCAATCAATTGTCTTTCTGCAGTTAACTCATTAAAAGTTAAAAAATTAAAAGAAAACACAATAACCATAATCCAGACTCTTTGTTTATCTGCCATCTTCATGTGGCCTTTTTGTCTTTATTTCCTATTTCTCTTTCTTAAAGGGCTTTCTTTACCCTTCTTTTTTTCTCTCTCTCTAAAGCCTATGTGTATTTTACATACATTGTACTCTGTTTAGAGGTTTTGTGAGTCTAAATCTGTTTTATTCAGAATCCTTAATCATTTTCTAACCCAAAGAGCTTTTAAAATGTCAGCATCACTTTAATTGCTGACTCCGCCCCTTTTGGCAGCTTTTCAATATGGCAGAGGAGGCTGTTGCCGGCAAACAGAGCAGACTCAGGAAATGCTGCCACCAGAAAAAAACGTTTTTAACTCTGTTTCCTTTCTGTTCAATGTAAGCAGAACCTTAAATCAATCACACTTATGCCAAGCCTTTCTAGAAACATATGAGTTTAAGATGTGTGCCGCGGACACACCATTTTTAAATTCCTGCCTGAACACCACTCTGTCTCTGTACCATAAATCAATTCAAATACACAATTCAAAAAACAGCTTTTGGCTCTGTTTCAGTGATCTAGAACCCATTTTAAGCTTTTTAAACTTTCTCAGGATTTATGAGGGTATTTGGCCCACGTTGGGAAGCCATCTGTTGTAGTAGTTTTCCCGGGGCCGTTTGAGCCCGGAGGTTTTGGACCTGGTCCGTGGTGGCTTTTATCCCCCAAAGAAATGAATCAGACACTTACATACTTTATATTGTTTGGCCCATATCTTAAGCACATTATTAGCTAGCTCTTTCATCTTAATTCAACCCATTTCTGCTAATCTACCCACCACGTGTCTCAGCCTGTGGCTCACCTGTATCTCTTACATATCTGTACTTCTCTGGAGTCAGATGGAGACTGCCTAACTCCACCCTTCTCCTACCTGCCTATGCTCTGATCCTCCACCTACTTCTACGGTGTTCTACATAGGCCAAACCTTTATTTACAGCATACAGAGAGCATTTCCACCACAGATGTTTATATTTATCATTAAACTACCTTTATATATGATCACCATCTGAAGTGAATGCATACATTTGTATTTTAAATGTAGAAAAGAACCATTTGAGATTTAGTATAGGTTTAGAATTGTGATCAAAACATTCTAACAAATAATCAAAACATTTCATGGAAACATTCACTAATAGATGCTTGAAATGAATGTTAAAAAATCTGAAAGAGTAATAGACAATATTAATTTGTAACAAAAAAAGAAAAAAGGTGAGGTTTTGAGGTAGAAATGACAGGTTTCTGAGAACAGAAACAAAACTCTTCATCTAGAGAGCTTCTCTTGTCTTGAGGGTTATTTGAAAACTTCACAGATAAGGTTAACTGCTGTTTTGATGAAATTCAGGAATATTATTAGCCATTCTCTTTCCTTTCATCTTCATGCTACATTAGTTTTGAATTCCACCTTTAAATCCATATGTTTTTCAGTTCCAACCATTCCAGTTAGGAAACTTGCAAAAAGGTAACCAATATGATGTATGCCTGCAATAGCTAGTTTAAATTTGAAGTTAAAATTAAATAGTAAGCTCTCTCATAAAGAAGTAGTGAGCTTAAAATTTAAGGAAACCAGGTGAAGCTGGGCAGTGGTACTACATGCCTTTAATCCCGGTACTTGGGAGGCAGAGCTGGGAGGACCTTAGTAAGTTCAAAGCTAACCTGGTCTACAAAGAAAGTTGCAGGACAGCTAAGGCTATACATAGAAACCCTGCCTCAAAAAAACCAAATAAATAAACAAAATAATGTAAAATATATAAAAACCATAAAATTTTGATGAAATACATAAGAGAATTGAATAAATATGGTGCTCATTCCTATATGGCTAAGAATAATTAATATTATTAATTTTTCAAATTTTATTCACAGGCTTAATGAAATCCCAATCAAAGTCACAACTTAGTTTGTAGATTTATTCAGAAATGCTAATGGATTTTTTTGAGTGTTAAAAAAGAACAACCCTGTAATAATTAAGAAAATGTTTAAGAAAACTAATCAAAGTGAGAATGATACTACAAAACTTCAGTACTTATCTATATAACTACTGCATTAAGACAATTAGCAATAGTTAAATAGTAGACAAATATATTGACAGAGCAGTGAAAACCAGGAAATAAATATACATAAATATAATCACCCATTTGGTGACAGTGGAGCAAAGGCAATACAATAAAAAAAAAAAAAAGGAGAGAAAGACTGGGTCTGGCATGGGTTTCTAAAACCCTTTAGTGACACCACAATTCCTCCAACAAGTTCCTGGTTCCTAGTTTTTCTCAAACAGTCCTTCCAAATGTACACATTTAGGTTAGCCTTCCCCTATCACTTAAACCAATCTAGAATCTCTCACAGATATACCCAGAAGTTCATTGATGAAAATTCTAGATCCCTGTTTAGGCTCCGGCTCCACTATTCCTTGGAGTCCTAGCCTGGGACACCTTGTGTGTTCTTGGATGTTTCCCTAGCACCAGGGTAACATCTAACCACTGATGGGCCTCTAACCCCTCAGTGGCTCCTTTTATTGGGATATCTGTTTCTTTGTTCTCCCTCTCTGTTGCTCCTCCTACTCAACTATCTCATTCTCTCATGATCTCTTCCCACTTCCCCTTGCTGGCTTCCTCATATGATCTCAATTTACTCAGTAGATCTTCATCTCTCCTGGCAACCCCTAGCTCCTGTGAGTCCCTTCCCTTCTAAGACTAGGTATTTCAGTCTTGTATAGGACCTGTATAGAAAACCCCAGTTTTGATTTCACAAGTACCATGTCATGCCCCTAATACTATGTGTTTCACTGCCCTTGCATTCATTCTTTCACATTCTTCCTACCCCATCTTTCACAATGTTCCTTGAACCTCGAAGGAGGTGACGTGCAGCAACCACTGGATCTCAGTCTCTTCAACAGCCTGGGTCTCAATATTAACCACCGCTTACTGAAAATGAAAACTGATTTTCTGGTTCCTAGTGTCCCCACTCCGGGTCTTAAATTACAAAAATCAGATTTTCAAAAAAGATTTGTCTCTTTCCGAAATATAAATAACATGTCCAGAAAAATCACAGGCAGAAAAAAATTTCTGTAAGTTACCTCATGAGCTGGCACATGAACTTGTGGGCTGAATTAGAATGCTGCAAATGTGTTAGGCAAGGGGTCTGGTCCCCAGCAGATGGGAAAGACTTTAAGGAATCACACCAAAGTGAAGATTGGATGGAAACTGTAGCCTGGTTGCCTCTGAGAACAAAGGAAGGCACATCTTTGAAAAAGAGCTAGAACTTATCTGTTTGCAGACCCTGATACTTTTATGTCTGCTAACAGAGTAATTTTTCAAAAATGCTTTACTTTATCTTCTTATTAAAATTTAAAATTTTCTATTGGCCCCTTTCTATATGTTATCTTTCTTTTCTGGAATTTTCTACTTTTTATTTGTTTCATGAGTGTTAATCTGTACCTATTGGAACATACTTTTAATAGCTGTGTCCAAAGTCTTCGATAATTCTAAGACTGTATTTTTTTTTTGGTATACAGCATTTATTTTCATACTTTGCTACTATGTGGCAGATAGAAGCAAAATTCTAAGAGTTTGATGGCAAACTATTCTACATGCTGAGTTCAAGGACAACCAGAAATACATAGAGAGGCCTTGTCTCAAAATGAAATTTCAACTCTAATTTTTTTCTTTTTCTATAGAATAAAGTCTTTTTTTTCAATCTATGTATCCCGTTGTTCCAACTCCCTTTCCCCTCTCACCCCTCTCAGTTCTTATATTGACATATACTGTCTTTTTGCCTTCGTGAGGGAATTTTTCCTGTTTTTTTGTTTGTTTGTTTGTTTGTTTGTTTTAGAATTGAATCATGGAAAAATTAAATAATAAGGTATCAACTTATGAGTCTTATTTAATGCTATTAAATATGTGTTGAAAACTGTACCTGGTTACCTATGAAAATAAAATTAAACAAAAAAGTCTAGATCCCATGAAGTCAGTAGTAGATATTAACAATCATAAAGAACAAATCTTAATTCAAACTATGGAATTGGGTACTTTTGAAATACTTATGTGAGCTCATTAGTTATGACTTCAATTGAGGATGCTGCTGACAAGGAGTATCCTTATGTTAGGATTTGCAATATATGGAGAGCTTAGTATCCTTTGCTTAACTTTGTTTTAGCTAAAATTATTTTAAAATATTAAGTCTTAAAATGTTTATTTCAGTTGATTTAAATAATACAATTCTCTGAGGAAAATTAAATGAGGTTGTATTGAGTTGATGAAAATTTTATGTGAACAATGATGAATTTTTTCTGATTTTTAAATTTATTTTTGAATAAAATCTCATTTTTTATCCAGGTATCCCCTTGTTCACACTCCCTTCACCCTCCTGCGGCTCCCAGACACTCTTACTATTCCCCATCTCCTTATGTCCTCCCCAGCAAGGGCAGGAGGTCCCAAGGTCCCAAGGTGGCTTAGTTCAGCATCCACTCCAGGCAAGTACAATTTCCTTATCCTAAAATCAAGACTGGGTTAGGTGTTCCTCTGGATGGAATGGGCTCCAAGGTGCCAGTCCAAGGTGCTTCGGATCCCAAGCTGTTCAGTGGTTGTCTATTTAGACTGTAGTTTCAAACTGATTAAGGTCTGTAAACACAAAAGCAACTTGGATATTGTGCTGTAATACTGTAAACACAAAAGCTTGGATATTGTGCAGCTCTTTAAGCTTGGGAAAATTTTTGCATCTTTATTTTCTTTTTACTTATTGAGCTTTACTATGTATGTTTCTCAGGGAACATTTGTTGGCCTTTGCATTTCAGAGTGTGTGAAGGAAGCTCATCAGTGGGGATGCCTGTGGTATTACCTGAAAGATGAGTTTCCATAGAGCAGGGCTTTGCAAGTGGGCAGCCTGGGCAGGAGAAGACCTGACTGAGTGGGTGCATTCCTTGTCAGAACTTTTAACAGACTGATTTCATAGAGATAGGAAACCCACAAGTTCTGTGTCAACTACAGTAAATTTAATTTCTTTTTTTATATCTTTACCTTTGATTGAGTTCAGACTACGTTTACCAAATTTGAATATTTCTTAACATCAATCTTTTCAAAGAACTTACATGTGAAGCTTATGTAAACTGAGTTACATTTGTTGGCATCTTAGGCAAGGTGGATAAACAGAAAGAAAAATGAAACTGTTATAAATTTTGATTTTGTGACTTGAAGCTGTCCTTGACACCAACAATTCCCAGGCTCATTAGCTGACTCTGTTAGCTTTCAATTGGCAATTTGGTGGTGGCTTTTCAGGTCTAGAAGATTATGGGTTTATTCCTAGAGAAGGTTTCATGTCACTTTCAAGTATTTTTTTTGTACTTATCCTTACATTCAGCCATGACTTGCTTTGTTGATACAGCTGAAGACATCACTAGGCGACAAACAACTACTGTTTTTATTGGCTTTATTACTCTATATCTTTTAGGATGAAACCTGAAATTATTCAAGAATTGTGAAACAAAAACATCATTAATACCATAATATTCTTCGAAATCAACCTTTAAATTTAAAGAATACTTTAGTTGGACTATGTTCCCTGCAAATTTTATCTATGTAAGATCAGTCAGATAAATGTGAATAACCTGCTGCTTTCACTGAGGTACTCTATTAACTGTATAGTTTATTTCCAGACTTTCCTTCTACTTTTCCCTTCATCACTTTCTGAATCTCTTTGTTCAGTTGTCATGAATAAGTTCTCTCTAGGTGTTTTGTGCTGCTATCCCTAAAGAAATAAGCTTTCTCTCTCTCTTTCTCTCTTTTTTCAGAAAAGCTGTGATGTTTAGCTATTGATAAAGTGGAACAATTCCAACTTTTATCTTGGGATCCTCAAAGGTTTCATTTTTGAAATATAAATAATTTAAACCACCTGGAATATTGCTTCAGAGCTAACTCTCATTCCAAAGGAAATTTTCCTCTGACATATCATGGCTCACCATTATTTTTTGGTAACTTTGAGTTAAATCAAATGAATAAAGGAAGTCAAATGTATTCAATATAAACACTTTTGACTTTGATGAAAGCACTGATAGTAAACCTTTTGCTTGAAGTTTTTTCTTAAAAAATTGATATAGACAAACTGTAAATGCTAAAAAGCAGTGATGATTTTCTCAAAAAATGCATTTTTCCAGGACACAAAAAACAAACACAAGAGAAATGTGACATGGGTATATGTATTACAACTGTGGGGCTGATGCAAATGCATTCATACATGTAAAGCAGAAGATGTAAAATGGTAGGAGATAAAAACTAGTCTTTTGATATTTCATAGTTAGAGATCAGATGTCCATGAATATAAAGTAGGCAGAATTGAATAAGCCAGTGTCAGCCTCAGCAGCAGAGCAACCACTAACCACTTTTTTTTTTCTAAAAAGATAAACTGGATAAGTACAAAGATAAAACCCAAAACTCCATTGTACTTCTTTCTTTTTTGAAAGTTTCTGATTAAGAGACTGTAGAAAAAATTCAGGTCACTGAAAAAAATAAAGTGTTCATTTCACTTAGAGATGTTAGTGTGCAGAAAAAATGCAAATAGATCCAAGCCTGTCACCCTGAACAAAGCTCAAATCCAAGTGGATCAAAGACCTCAACATAAACACAGTCACTTTAAACTTGATAGAAAAGAAAGTGGGAAATACACTTCTCTGAATTGGTACAGGCGACCACTTCCTAAATATAACACCAGTGTCACAGACACTAAGAACAACAATCAATAAGTGGGATCTCCTGAAGCTAAGAAGGTTCTGTAAAGCCAAGGACACTGTCAATAGGACAAAAGGACAGCCTACAGAATGGGAAAACATTTTCACCAAACCTACAAGTGATAGAGGACTGATCTCTAAGATATATAAAGAACTCAAGAATCTAGAGCCCCAAACCTTGAATAACCAATCAAAAATGGGATTCAGATCTAAAAAAGGAATTCTCAGCAGAAGAATTATGAATGGCCAAAAGGGACCTGAAAAAGTGCTCATCATCTTTAGCCATCAGAGAAATGCAAATCAAAACAACTTTGAGATACCACCTGACACCTGTCAGAATGCCTAAGATTAAAGACACAGATGACAGCCTATGCTGGAGAGGATGCGGAACAAGGGGAACACTCCTCCATTGTTGGAGGGAATGTATGCTTGTTCAGCCACTTTGAAATGCAATATGGCGGTTTCTCAGAAAATTGAGAATCAATCTCCCCAAGGACCCAACAATACCACTTCTGAGTGTATACCCTAAAGATGCACAGTCACACTCCAAGGGCATCAGCTCAACTATGTTCATAGCAGCAGTATTTGTAATAGTAAGAACATGCAAACAACCTAGATTCCCCCCAACTGAAGAATGGATTAACAAGCTGTGGTACATCTACACGATGGAGTACTACTCAGCAGTAAGAAAAAATGATATCCTAAAATTTTCAGGCAAATGGATGGATTTGGAGAATATCCTCCTGAGTGAGGTATCACAAACTCAGAAAGATAAGCAGGGGGTGTACTCACTCATTAGTGGACTTTAAACACACAAACAAGAAAAAAGCCAAGCATGCCCAAGCTGCAAACCACAACCACTGAAAAGCTTGGGATCTGAAACACCTTGGACTGACTCCTTGGATGCCACTCCCCCTAGAGGAACACCTGACGAAGTCCTGAGGTTTGGGGGAGAAAACTGGATCTGCCAGGAGTGGAGACTAAACCAAGCATTATTGGGACAGTGGGACCTTGGGACTGCCTGCTGCCTGCCCAGGGAGGGGATGGGGAGCGGAGAAGAGAGAATGACCTGATGTGGTGGGAGAGGGAAGGGACCTTGAATAAAGATACACAAGGATAAAAAAAAAGTATTTTCTCTTTGGGTATTTACCATTCTTGTTACTACTTTTCTGGCTTTTATTTTTTTGATGACAACATTTTCATCATCATTTTTACTAGTAGTGAAACATTTAAAATTACTTTGTTGTGGTTCAGTCTGGAATGTTTGATCAATATTCTTACATTTATTAAGTAAGTTTGACAGCAGATGCAACTCAGTACATCAGTACAATCATTTACCACGTATCTTGTAGCCAGGTAAGTGCAAATAAAATAATGCCTAACACTTGAAAATCCATAATTTATTTTGTCATAATTGGATAATTTTTTTATCTCTAATAAGTAGCATGACTTGATAATAAGGTTTAAAACAAAGGCATTCATTATATTTGTGCCTATATTATTTATAAAAAAGACATCCATTGTAACCAAAATAAATTTATTTTACAATCTTATATGAATGCACTATAATTGTTCTCTTAAATCACTGTAGTTAAAGTGAACCATGTCTTTGGAGATTAGGAGTTGATTATCTTTCTTTTGAGTCTTTTTTCTTTTTACTATGAATAAAGTGACATTTTCTACCTGTGAATATCCTTGTTCAAGGTCCCTTCTTCCTCCCTGCCCCTCCAGTCACACTCTCTTCTCCACATCTCCCCATCTCCTCCCCAGCATGGGCAGGAGGTCCCGAGGTCCCAATGTCCCAATATGGCTTAGTTCAGCATCCACTCCTGGCAGATGCAGTTTCTTCCCCGCAATATCAAGAATGAGACAGGTGTTCCTGTAGAGAGAGTGGGATCCAAGGTGCCAGTCCAAGGTGTTTCAGAGCCCAAGCTGTTCAGTAGTTGTGGTTTAGACATGCTTTGTTTTTTGCTTATTTGTTTAGAGGCCACCAATGAGTGAATACATCCCCTGCTTTTCTTTCTGGGTTTGAGATACCTCACTCAGGAGAATATTCTCCAAATCCTTCCATTTGCCTGCAAATTTTAGGATATCATTTTTCTTACTGCTGAGAGTACTCCATTGTGTAGATGTACCACAGTTTGTTAATCCATTCTTCACCTGAGGGGCATCTAGGTTGCTTCCAGGTTCTTGCTATTATGAATAATGTTGCTATGAACATAGTTGAGCTAATGCCTTTGGCGTGCGAATATACATGTTTAGGGTATACACCCAAAAGTGGTATTGCTGGATCCTTGGGGAGATTGACTCCTAGTTTTCTGAGAAACCACCATACTGCATTACAGAGTAGCTGAACAAGCTTACACTCCCACCAACAATGGAAGAGTGTTACCCTTGTTCCACAACCTCTCAAGCATAGGTTGTCATCTGTGTTTTTTATCTTAGCCATACTGATAGGTGTCAGGTGGTATCTGAAAGTTGTTTTGATTTGTATTTCTCTGATGGCTAAAGAAGTAGAGCACTTTTTCAAGTACCTTTCAACCATTTGTAATTTTTCTGCTGAGAATTCCATTTTTAGTTCTGAAACCCTTTTACTGATTGGGTTATTCAAGGATTTGGGCTCTAGTTTTTTGAGTTCTTTATATATTTTAGAGATTTGTATCTATCACTTGTAGGGTTGGTGAAAATCTTTTCCCACTATGTAGGCTATTGCTTTGTCCTATGGACAGTATTCTTGGCTATACAGAAGCTTCTCAGTTTCATGAGGTACTATTTATTGATTGTTGTTCTTAGTATCTGTGTCACTGGTGTTATATTTAGGAAGTGGTCACCTGTGCCAATTTGTTGGAGGGTATTTCCCACTTTTTTTCTATCAAGTTCAAAGTGGCTGGGTTTATGCTGAGGTCTTTGATCCACTTGGATTTGAGTCTTGTGCAGGGTGACAGGCTTGGATATATTTGTATTTTTCTACACACTACCAACCAGCTATGCCAACACCATTTCTTAAATATACTATCTTTTTTCCATTGAATATTTTGGGTCTCTTTGTAGAAGATCAGCTACTCATAGCTTTTTGGGTTAATACCCAAATCCTCAATTCAATTCCATTGATCCACAAGTCTGTTTTTATGCCAGTACCAGGCTGTTTTTATTACTATAACTCTATAGTATAACTTGAAGTCTGAGATGGTGATGCCTCCTGAGGTTCTTTTGTTGAGCATATAACTTGAAGTCTGAGATGGTGATGCCTCCTGAGGTTCTTTTGTTGAGCAAAATTGTTTTGACAATTCTGGCTTTCTTGTTATTCCAAATGAAGTTGAATATTGTTCTTTCAAGTTCCGTAAAGTATTGTGCTGGGATTTTGATTGACTCTGTAGATTGCTTTTGGAAGAATTGCCATTTTTACTATGTTGATCCTGCCTACCCAGGAACATGGGAGATCGTTCCATTTTCTGATATCTTCTTCAATTTCTTTCTTCAGTGATTTAAAATTTTTGTCAAATAGATCTGTCACTTCATTGATTATAGTTGCTCCAAGGTATTTAATGCTACTTACAGCTACTGTAAAGGGTGATGTTTCCTTTATTTCTTTTTCAGCCCTTTTATTTTTAGTGTATAGGAGGGCTACTGATTTCTTTGAGTTAATCTTGTAACCCACAACAATGCTGAAGCTGGTTTTCAGCTGTAGGAAATCCTTGGAAGAATTTTGTGGGTCACTTATGTATATAATCATATCATCTGCAAATAGGGATAGTTTCACTTCTTCTTTTCCAATTTGTATCCCTTTAATCCCCTTTTGTTCTCTTATTGCTTTAGTTAAAACTTCGAGAACTATATTGAATAGATAAGGGGAGAGAGGACATCCTTGTCGAGTTCCTGATTTTAGTGGGTTTGTTTGAGTTTTCTCCATTAAGTTTGATGTTGGCTGTTAGCTTCTTGTAAATTGCCTTTATTATATTTAGGTGTTTTCCCTAGATTCCTGATCTCTCCAGGACTTTTATCATAAAGAAGTGTTAGATTTTGTCAAAGGCTTCTTCAGCATCTAAGGATATGATCATGTGGTCTTTTTTTCTTCAGTTTGTTTATATGATGGAAGATGTTCATGGTTTTTCGTATGTTGAACTGACCCTGCATTGCAGGGATGAAGCCTACTTGGTCATGGAGGATGATATATTTTATATATTGTCTTATATGATTTGCCAAAATTTTGTTGAGAATTTTAGCATCAATATTCATGAGGGAAATTGGTATGTAGTTAACCTTCTTTGTTGTGTCTTCGAGTGGTTTGGATATTAGGGTAATTGTGGCCTCATGTAAGGAATTTGGCAATATTCCTTCAGTTTCTACTGTGTGAAATAGTTTGAAGAGTAATGGTAGTAAATCTTCTTTGAATGTCTGGTAGAATTCTGCACTGAAACCAACCATCTGGACCTGGGATTTTTTTTTTTTTATTTTTTTATTTATTTTTTGCTTTAGAGGCTTTTAATAGCTTCAAATTCCTTTAGGATTATAGGTCTGTTTAGGTAATTAATCTTGTCTTCATTTAATTTTGGTAAATGGTACTGTCCAAAAAGCTGTCCATTTCTTCTAGGTTTTCATTTTTGTGGAATATAGATTTTCAAAGTATGACCTGATAATTCTCTTGATTTCCTGGGGGTCTGGTATCGTGGTAAAAACTCGTTGTGAGATATGTTTTAAATGGGGTTTATTTTGTGAAAATCACTTAAAAAACAGGGAAGGTTTTAAGAGAAAATGAAGGGATAAGGTTGCAGCATGCCGGAGCATTTTTAAGGAAAACTCCTCATCCCCACGCCGTATGTCTGAACTCCCGTGCCGCTGGCCAGAACTGTGCACACAGTCGGGAACTCTCATGAGAGAATGTCGGCTTCCTGTCTTGGTCTTCTCTCTCGGAGGTCTACTTTTGGAATCTTTTTTAGTTAACCACGCCCCGCTCGTCTCTAATCCTCTGACAGGATCGTTTACATGTATAGTTCCTGATTTCTGGCTACATCTCTCTGTTTTGTTTAAATAGGAAGATTTTAAATTAGGTATAAAACTATATATTATAGGGACCATTATAAGACAGTGTCTGCGAAAGAAAAAGGTATTAATATAAGTGAGGTTACATTATTGTTAATAAATAACAATTATAAAGTATAATTTAATATCTAAAATGTCGATATGAGAAAATGTATAGGGATTGTTTTAAGGCTGTTTATCTTAAACAATAGAGTTTTAACACTTGAGTATCTTTGTTGAAATATGAAGTAATAACAACTTTAACTATTTAATCTTTAATACTGTTAAGACTTGAGAAGGAAAATATATATCTAAAGTTGGAAGCGTGAAGTAACTTTTAGAATTTAGGAGAAGACAATGACAGTTAACTATTTGGACAGTTATTTATTATTTTTTTGCATAACAGGAGTATTTATTTTTGTGGCTATTGGTCTAGGATATCTGACAAGTTTTTATAGAAGTAGGGTATTTTTTGGTAGGACTGTTTTATTTTGGCTAGGCAGACTTTGGCAGTTTTTATTTTTTATTTTGTAGGTCTATTTTGGACAGTGAGTATGTTGACAGCAGTAGGGGCAAGTGTATTCTTTTTGTCTCTTAGGCCATTATTTCTTAAACAAGACAATTTTTTTGTAAGATGTTTGTGATGTTTAACACTATCTTGAGAAAGGAAAGGTGATGTCAGGAGTTGTTATGTCTCTTAAGGCCAAATTTGAGATAACAAAATCTTGAATGTTATATTTTTTTGGTCTATGAAGTGGTTGAAGATATTTATTTATTGGGTGTATTTTGACATGTTTTTGAAAAGTTTGAGCATTTTGACTGTTAGGTGATAAATTTGAGTAACTGTAATTTGTAATCTTAATTAACTAAGAAAGTGAGGTTAACATTGTAAAAATAGGCATTTTAAAATGAGTATATAGCTCTTTTAAATAATTTTAAGTATAACAATCTTAGGAAAATTGACTAAAATATATATTTTTTATCAAATGACAACAATATTTTAATTATATATCATTATATATAAAAATATATTTAAACAGATTTATATAAAATAACTCATGTGTATAGTATAATAAATGTTATGATTATTATAAATAATTAGAGGTAGAAATTGTATTATGGAAATGACAATATACTTAATATATATTAATGTGTAAAATATTTTAGACAGAAGTAGACACGTGTAAAATAGGGCAATTATATATTGAATTTTGTATTAATATATATTATTTTAATCAGACATATAGATTAATTTTCATTATTTTCTAGAAAGACTGTGATTTCTTAATATCTTCCTTGACTCAAAGGTGGTTCAGCTTAGTGATGTTTAGTTTCTATGAGTTGGTAGACTTTCTGTGATTTTTGATGTTGTTGAACTCTAACTTTAGGACCTGGTGGCCCAAAATATTACAAGGGATTATTCCCAATCTATTCATATTTGTTTTATGAACAGTTATATGGTCAATTTTAGAGAAAGTTCCATGAGAAAGTGAGAAATATGTATATTCCTTTGCATTTGGGTGGAAGTTTCTATAAATTTCTATTAAATCCATTTGCATCATAACCTCTATTAGACTCCTTAATTCTATGTTGAATCTCTGTCCAGTTGACCTATCCAGGGGTGAAAGTGTGATGTTGAGGTCTCCCACTATTAGGGTATGAGAATTGATGTGGGAACTGAGCTTTTGTAGTATTTCTTTTACATAGAAAGGTGCCCTTATATTAGAGGCATAAATATTCAGGATTGAAATCTGCTCTTGACCAATTTTTTCTTGGTGAATAAGTAATGTCCATCTTGGTCCCCTTTAATTGCTTTTAGCTTAAAGTTTACTTTGTTAGATATTAGGATGGCAATCCCAGCTTTTTTCTTAGGACCATTTGATTGGAAAATCTTTTCCAAACCCTTTACTCTGAGCCTGTGTCTGTCTTTGTGATTGAGGTGTGTCTCTTGTATGCAGCAAAAGAATGGATTCTGTTTTTGTATCCATCTTGTTAGTGTGTGCCTTTTTATAGGTGAATTGAGTCAATTGATATTAAGAGATATTAGTGACCACTGATTGATGTCCTGCTATTTTTGGTAGCAGATTGTATGTATTTCCTTTCTTTGGGCTTTTCTTCTGTGGGATTATTGATTGTTTGTGGTTTCATGGCTTTATCTGGGATCCTTAGGTTGGAGTTTTCTCTTTAATGCTTTCTGAAGGGCTGGTATGGTAGATGTTGTTTCAGTCTGACTTTGTCATGAAATATCTTGTTTACTCCATCTCTGGCTACTGATAATTTTGCTGGGTATAGTAGTCTAGGTTGGCAGCCATGCTCTTTTAGTGTGTGTATAACATCTGACCAAGCCTTTGCTTTCATTGTTTCCATTGAATAGTCAGGTGATATTCTGATAGGTCTGTCTTTATAAGTAAGTTGGCTCTTTTCTTTTGCAGCTCTTAGATTCTTTCTTTGTTCTGTATGTTGTGTGGCTTGATTATTATGTGACAAGCAGACTTTTTTTGGGGGGGTCATATCTAATTGGTGTTCTGTAAGCTTCTTGTATCTTTATAGGCATTTTCTTCTTTAAGTTAGGAAAGTTTTCTTCTATGATTTTATTGTATACATTATCTGTGCCTTTGAGCTGGTATTCTTCTTCTTCTATTCCTATTATTCTCAAGTTAGGTCTTTTCATGGTGTCCCAGATTTCCTGAACTTTTTGTGTTATGGCTTTTTTGGTTTTAGTATTTTCTTTGACTGCTGTATTTTTTTCTGCTACTGAGTCTTCCACTTCAGAGATTCTATCTTCCATCTCTTGAATTCTGTTGGTTATGCTTGTATCTGTAGTTCTAGCTTTTTTCTTCAGGTTTTCTATTTCCATTATTGCCTCATTTTGTCCCTTTTTATTGCTGCTATTTCAGTTTTTAGTTCGTGGAATGTTTCTTTCATTTTTTTGGTTTACCTTTTCTTGGTTTTCTTTCAAGGATTTGTTCATCTCTTCCAATTTTTTGTTTGTATTTTCTTCTATTTCTTTAAGGGAATTTTTTATATCTTCTTTGAAGGCTTCAATGATCTTTTTAAAGATGTTTCTGGTGTTGTTTAATTCTGTTTCCTCTTCATTGCTCTTGTAGTTGTAGAACCACCAGTTTCTTCTAGTGTTGCCTTGGTGTTCTTTATATTGTTATATATATTTTTGCACTGGCATCTTCCCATGGCTTCAGTGGTTCAAGATTAGGGTTAGGGTTAGGGTTAGGGTTAGGGCTAGCCAAGATTAGGCAGCTTGTAGTCAGTTGTTGCAAGAGGACTTGTGTGTTTCCTGTTTCCTCTGAACAAGGGGTCTGCTCGTTCTCTGACTCTGCTATGGACAGGTGTCTGAATTTCAAATCATCAGTCCTTCTCTGATGATGCAGTTCATCCTGGAGGCGGGGCAGACCATATAAGGTCCCCCTCTTTTAGGTGTGGCTGGAGGAGTCTCTCACCACCAAACCCTAGCTCCTGTCTGCTAGCGAGAGCTGAGGTCAGAGTCTAGGAATTGACCCTGGCCCCAAAAAGCAACTTCCCAGAAGGGTGGTGGTCTGCTCACCTCTGGGCCGTGTCTGAATTTTGAAGTACTCAGTACTTCTCTGCTGATGCAGTTGGAGGTGAGACTGGCCATGCAAGGTCCCCTCTTTTAGGTGTGGCTGGAGGAGACCCTCACCTCCAAACCCTAGCTCCTGTCTGCTAGGGAGAGCTGAGATCTACTTGAAAATCTTTATTCAGTGTTGGCACATACAGTTTATTATTTTTAAATTATCAGGTCAAAAATTTCCTACAAGTATCAAAGTGTGCTTTGAGGACTGATTCAGACCGCTAGTGTTGGTCCACTGAGTATGAAATTAAAATGGTTCTTAATACACTGGAAAAATGAGTATGTAAATATTTCACATTAATAAAGACTAAAGTGATGTTAAGTGTAATCATACCCACATTAACACCAGCCTAGAAGTGCAACAAATGTTTCCCCTTAGAAGCATTGTTGGGTCACAGAATAGCAAAGTGCCTGCCTTGACAGCTTACATCTTAAAAACAAGAACATTCTGGGCAAGCATGCTGGCAAAGAGGTAAAAGCACACACTATCTAAGAAGGGTAAGGACATGACAGAAACCCAGAAGTTGAGTCTAGGGGAGAATATGGACAAATTCCTGATAAAAGTCTGAAGTAGGCCTTTTAGAATCATTCTAAATACACTGGGAAAATCTAGCAGGGAAGAATATGCTTTAGAGGAGACACATTTCAAGTACTTTGTAATACAGAATCACCAGGGTGTCAGAATGTTGATGCGAGTTCAACATTATTCCGGGGCAGTGAGTGATGAAAAACTGAAAAACCTAGTGAAAATAAAGTTTAAAGATAAAAGTTAAAATTATATTTTAGATTTATCAAACTATGTGACATTGAGGTGCATCAGCAAGGTCACTGAATGTATAATTTGAAGTTTGACTTGGATTATAGATCTGGAAGTCTTCAACTGCAGTTTATACCAGCTAAGTTTTAATATAAGCAATAAATTTGAAAAGAATTTGTAACATAATCACACCAAAGTCAGGCCAAAGAATTTTTTCTGGTATTACAGAAGGACATGGCCCAAGGCTTCTGGCAAGTTTCCAGGTTGGACTCCTATTGGTTGCTCTATCCTGAAGGATCTGAATGTGTTCCAGACCAAAGCAAAAGAAAGACAAGAAGTTGCTTCTTTTACTTTGAAGATATTGGAAGAGACATGTCACTTGTTCTAGGCAAAGTGCTCTCTATATTTAGTAACAACATTGTGTAGAATTTTTAGCTACAGGAGATTGAAGGATGTCTTATTTGATTAGAATTCTAATGCTTTTTTGAAAAAATATGAAAATTGCAGAATTGCAAGGAATATGGGGCATTTTTGAGGAGAAAAAGATTTGGTCATTCTTAAATTAGATAATAAATAGTAAATGCAAATATTATCTTGTGTCCAATAAGGACACAATCAAAATTGAATGTTCAGTAATCATCCCTAGGTAAAAATGAGGGCAATCTTGCTCGCAGAATGGGTAGAATGGAGGCCAGGGCAGCAACATTTGTGAATTTGCTGATGGATTTTTGATGTATTACCACGTGCTGTTTCTTGTCTCAAAGGAAAGATGAGGCTGTCCTTTGAGGGTGATTTGGAGCTGGTAGTAGGGGACACAATGCTGAAAGTAGAGAACTTCTGACATTGTGTACAAACAGGGCAGCCTGGTATCTATATCCTGCTTGTCTCCAGGGCTTGCATGACTTATATCACCATGAAAACACAGCTTTTTAGTGATGATGTACATACTTGCATAGAGTGGAAACATGAATGTGTGAGTACAGTGCCTGTAGGGAGAAAGATTGAGAGAGAGAGAGAGAGAGAGAGAGAGAGAGAGAGAGAGAGAGAGAGAGAGAGAGAGAGACTTATTGTACCTTGGTTATTTGGCAGTCTAAATGCTCTCACTAATTTTCCCCCAGTCTCACAGGTTTTATGATATTGTTCTTTCAAGGGGGATCTTTATGCACCTAATTACATTTGATATTTGGATATTGCCCATGATTACCAATACTCATTGGCTTGTGCATTAGTTATCTTTTATCATTCCATTTTTTCATATTTATTTATTTTTAAAAAAGGTCTTTTCCCCCATGTATTCCACTGCTCACACATCTTTTCTTATTCCTAATCCCTCCCAGTCTTCCTTCAGCCTGCCCACCCCATCCCCCAATTTCTCCCTCAAAAGGGCAGGAAGTCCCAAGGTGGGTCAGCTCAGCATCAACATCAACTCCAGGTAGGTCTGATTTTTTTTCATCCCAGTATTAAGGCTGGGTTAGGCACTCCTCTGCAGGAAATGAGCTCCAAGTTGCCAGCTCATTGACAGGATCACAGTCTGATGCCACCCCCGGAAGCTCAACATATTGCCCATGCTAATGGATAGTTGCCTACCCTTGGAGGGCCTAGTCTTATGGTTCCAGAGAGACTGTTTCAGTGAGCTCTCCAGAGCTCCATGCAGCCATTTCTGTGGAATTCCTTCTCATATTTTTTATCTTCTTGCTCATGTAGACTCTCCAACTGTAAGGGCAGCTTGGCACAGTGCTCATCCATGGATCTCCGCCTCCACCTCCACTCATTGTTGTGTGTGATGACACTTAGGGTGGTTATTCATTTGATTATAGGGAAAGTTCTGTTTAGGCACCCCCTCTATTATTCGTTGGGGACAACCTCTGGGTTCTTGGGGGTTTCCCTAGCACCCTGTCTCTTCCCTACCCTGCATTGGCTTCCTCTATCAAGAGATTCATCTCTTTTTTCCTCCCTCTTTCTTGCTCCTCTCACTCAACTACTTCCTTCTCTCATGATTGGATTCCACTTCTCCTTGGTCGATACTTGTTATGGTCCCAATTAGCTAATGAGATTTTCTTTATTTTCTCTTTCTAGGGAAACCCCTGGATGTCTCACGTAAGTTGCTTCTGATCTCAAGCTGTTCAGGGGTTGCCATCTGTTTTTTGTTTGTTTGTTTGGTTGGTTGGTTTTTTTTTTTATCTTAACCATTCTGACAGGTGTAAATTGGAATCTCAAGGTTTTTTGATTTGCCTTTCTTTGATGGTTAAGGATGCTGAGCAATTTTTAAGTGCCTTTAAGCTATTTGTAAATCTTGTGTTGAGAATTCCCTTTTTAGCTTTGAACCCCATTTTTAATTGGGCTATTTAGGTTTTGGGGATCTAGTTTTTTGAGTTCTCTATATAATTTGAGATCAGTCCTCTGTCAGATGTAGGATGGGTGAAGATCTTTTCCCATTCTGCATGGTGTTGTTTAGCTTATTGACTGTGTCCTTGGCATTACAGAAGCTTTGTAGTTTTATGAGGTCTCATTTATTAATTGTTGTTCTTAGTGTCTGTGCTATTGGTGTTATATTTTTTAGAAAGTGGTCACCTGTGCCAATGCATTCAAGGGTGTTTTCCACTTTCTTTTCTATCAAGTTCTGTGTATCTAGGTTTATGTTGAGGTCTGTGATTCCCTTGGATTTGAGTTTTGTGCAGGGTGATAGATTTGAATCTATTTGCATTCTACATACTACCATCCAGTTATGCTAATACCATTTGTTCTAAATACCATCTTTTTTGATTAAATATTTTAGCATCTTTTTCAAATATCAGGTGTTCATAGGTGTGTGGGTTAAGGTTGGGGTCTGCAATTCAATTTCATTAATGCAAAATCTGTTTTTATGCCAGTACCAGACTGTTTTAAATACTGTAGCTCTATAATATAGCTTGAAGTCAGGGATGGTGATGTTTCCTGTGGTTCTTTGTTGAGCAAAGTTGTTTTGGCAATCCTGCCTTCCTATTATTCCATATGAAGTTGAGTATTGTTCTTTCAAGGTCTGTAAAAAAAGTTTGTTGGGATTTTGATGGGGATTGCACTGAATCTGTAGATTGCTTTTGGTAAGATTGCCATTTTTACTATGTTTATTCTACCTATCTAGGACCATGGGAAATCTTTTAATTTTCTGATATCCTCTTCAATTTTTTTTTCTTTAGTGATTTAAAGATTTTGTCAAACAGATCTGCTATTT
The DNA here is from genome assembly GCA_004025045.1 of Sigmodon hispidus. Taxonomy (NCBI): domain Eukaryota; kingdom Metazoa; phylum Chordata; class Mammalia; order Rodentia; family Cricetidae; genus Sigmodon; species Sigmodon hispidus. The sequence goes on from PVIH01004356.1 coordinate 80,289, forward strand.
CTTTGGTTAGAGTTATGCTGAGATATTTAATGCTATTTGCAGCTATTATAAAGGGTGTTGTTTCTCTTAATTTTTTTGGCTTTTTATCTTTACTATATAAGAGGGTTATTGGCTTGTTTGTTTGTTCTTTTTTTTTTTGAGATTATCTCAAACCCTGCTACATTGCTGAAGGTGTTTATCAGCTTCAGAAGTTTCCTGGTAGAATTTTGAGGGTCACTTATGTATACAATTACATCATCTACAAATATAGTTAAAAAATCTTCTTTTCCAATTTGTATCCCCTTAATCTCCTTTCATTCTTTTATTGCTTTAGCTAAAACTTTGAGAACTATATTGAATAGATAAGGGGAGAGAGGACATCCTTGTCTAGTTCCTGATTTTAGTAGGATTGCTTTGAGTTTTTCTCCATTAATTTCGATGCTGGCTGTCAGCTTCTTGTAGATCGCCTTTATTATACTGGGATATTGTCCCTGTATTCCTGATCTCTACAGGACTTTTCTCATAAAGAAGTGTTAGATTTTGTCAAAGGCTTTTTCAACATCTAAGAAGATTATCATTGCTTTTTTTTTCCTTTCAGTTTGTTTATATGATCGATGACATTCACAGTTTTTTGTATGTTGAACCATTCCTGCAGCTCTGGGATGAGGCCTACTTGATTGTGGTGGATGACTTTTTTGATATGTTGTTATATTAGGTTTGCCAGATTTTTATTGAATATTTTTCCATCAATATTTATGAGGGAGATTGGTCTGTAATCTTTCTTTTTTGCATGTTTGAATGGCTTGGGCATCAGGGTGATTGTGGCTTCATAGAGAGTTTGGCAATGTTTCTTCAGTTTCTACTGTATGGAACAGTTTGTTAAGTATTGGTATTATTTCTTCTTTGAATGTATGGTAGAATTCTGCAGTGAAACCATCTGGTCGTGGCCTTTTTCATTTGGGAGACTTTTAATAACAGCTTCAATTTCCTTTGCTCTTATAGGTCTGTTTAGTTCATTTATCTGATCTTAATTAAATTTTGACAAGTGGTACCTATTCAGAAAGCTGTCCATTTCTTTTAGGTTTTCCATTTTAGTGGAGTATATATTTTCCAAGTATGATCTGATAATTCTCTGGGTTTCCCCAGTGTGTGTTGTTATGTACCTGTTTTCATTTCTGATTCTGTTAATTTGGATACTCTCTTTCTCTGCCTTTCTGTTAGTTTGGATAAGGTTTTTTCTATCTTGTTGACTTTCTCAAAGAACCAACTCTTTGATTCATTGATTCTTTTTATTTTTCTCTTTGTTTCAGTTGTATTGATTTCAGCCCTGTGTTTGATTATTTCCTGCTGTCTACTCCTAGGTGAGTTTCCTTTTACTTGTTTTAAAGCATTCAGCTGTGTTGTTAGGTCTCTTGTGTGAGATATCTTTTGGTTTTGGTTATATAAAGGCATCCAGTGCTATGAATTTCCTCTTAGCATGTCATTGTGTCCCATGTGTTTGGGTATGTTGTGGATTCATTTTCATAGAATTCTTGGAAGTATTTGATTTCTTTCTTAACTTTTTTCTTGACTCAGAAGTGGTTCAATGTAGAGATGTTCAGTTTCCATGAATTTGGAGGCTTTCTGTGATTTTTGTTGTTGTTGAACTCTAACCTTAGAACATGGTAGTCTAATATGTTATAAGGGTTATTCTTTTTTTTTTTTTTGATTTATCAAGGGTGATAATGCAAATAAGATTGCTACACATATATTTACTTTATGTTCAGCTTTCCCTCTGATTTTTTTTTGCCATCCCTGTATATCCCCATTCAAGGTCTCTTCCCCCTCCTGCCACATCAGGTCATCTTTTCTTCTCCACAACTCCCCATCCCCTCCCTGGGCAGGGAGCAGACAGTCCTATGGGCCCACTGACCCAATAATGCTTAGATCAGTCTCCACTCCTGGCAAATCCAGTTTTGTCCCCCCTCCCTCAAGAGTGACTCAGGTGTTCCTGTACTTGGAGTGGGATCCAAAGGATCAATCCAGGGTGTTTCTGATCCCAAGATGTTCAGTGGTTGTGAATTGCAGCTTGAGCATGCTTGGATTTTTTTCTTGTTTGTTTGTTTAGAGACCACTAATGAGTGAGTACATCCCCTGCTTATCTTTCTGAGTTTGTGATACCTCACTCAGGAGGATATTCTCCAAATCCATCCATTTGCCTGAGAATTTTAGGATATCATTTTCTCTTACTGCTAAGTAGTATTCCATTGTGTAGATGTACCACAGTTTGTTAATCCATTCTTCAGTTGAGGAACATCGAGGTTGTTTCAGGTTCTTGCTATTACAAATAATGCTGCTATGAACATCGTTGAGCTAATACCTTGGAGTGTGAATGTGCCTCTTTAGGGTATACTCCCAGAAGTGGTATTGCTGGGTCCTTGGGGAAATTGATTCTCAATTTTCTGAGAAACCGCCATATTGCATTCCAAAGTGGCTGAACAAGCTTACACTCCCACCAACAATGGAGGAGTGTTCCCCTTGCTCTTCATCTTCTCCAACATAGGCTGTCATCTGTGCCTTTTATCTTAGCCAATCTAACAGGTGTTAGATGGTATCTCAAAGTTGTTTTGATTTGCATTTCTCTGATGGCTAAAGATGATGAGCACTTTTTCAGGTACCTTACAGCCATTCGTAGTTCCTCTGCTGAGAATTCCCTTTTCAGATCTGTACTCCATTTTTTGATTGGTTATTCAAGGTTTTGGGCTCTAGATTCTTGAGCTCTTTATATATCTTAGAGATCAGTCCTCTATCATTTGTGGGGTTGGTGAAAATCTTTTCCCATTAGTAGGCTGTCGTTTTGTCCTATTGACAGTTTCCTTGCCTTTGCAGAAGCTTCCTAGCTTCAGGAGATCCCACTTATTCATTGTTGGTCTTAGTGTCTGTGCCACTGGTGTTATATTTAGGAAGTGGTTGCCTGTGCCAATTCATAGAAATGTATTTCCCACTTTCTTTTCTATCAAGATCAAAGTGGCTGGGTTTAAGTTGAGGTCTTTGATCAACTTGGATTTGAGTTTTATGCAGGGTGACAGGCTCAGATCTATTTGCATTTTTCTACACACTTCTATCCAGCTATGCCAACACCATTTGTTAAATATACAGTCTTTTTTTCATTGAATGTTTTGGGTCTCTTTGTTGAAGATCAGGTGTTCATAGGTTTTTGGGTTAATGTCTGGATCCTCAATTCTATTCCATTGGTGCACAAGTCTGTTTTTATGCCAGTACCAGCCTGTTTTTATTACTGTAGCTCTATAGTATAGCTTGAAGTCAGGGATGGTGATACCTCCTGCGGTTCTTTTGCTGAGTAAAATTGTTTTGGCAATCCTGGCTTTCCTGTTATTCCAAATGAAATTGAGTATTGTTCTTTCAAGGTCCAAAAATATTATGTTGGGATTTTGATGGGCAGTGCATTGAATCTGTAGATTGCCTTTGGTAAAATTGCCATTTTTACTATGTTGATCCTACCAATCCAGGAGCACGGGATAGCTTTCCATTTTCTGATATCCTCTTCAATTTTTTTCTTCAGTGATTTAAAATTTTTGTCAAATAAGTCTGTTACTTCTTTGGTTATAGTTACTCCAAGGTATTTGATACTATTTCCAGCTATTATGAAGGATAATGTTGCCCTTATTTCTTTTTCACCTCTTCTATCTTTAGTGTATAGAAGGACTACTGATTTCTTTGAGTTAATATTGTATCCTGCTACATTGCTGAAGGTGTTTATCAGCTGTAGCAGTTCCATGGAAGAATTTTGTGGGTCACTTATGTATACAATCATGTCATCTGCAAATAGAGATAGCTTCACTTCTTCTTTTCCAGTTTGTATCCCCTTAATCTCTTTTTGTTCCCTTATTGCTTTAGCTAAAACTTCTAGAACTATATTGAATAGATAAGAGGAGAGAAAACATCCTTGTCTAGTTCCTGATTTTAGTGGGATTGCTTGGAGTTTTTATCCATTATGTTTGATACTAGCTGTTGGCTTCTTGTAAATCGCCTTTATTATATTTAGGTATTCTCCCCATATTCCTGATTTCTCCAGGGCTTTAATCATAAAGGAGTGTTGGATTTTTTTCAAAGGCTTTTTCCGCATCTAAGGATGTGATCATATGGTTTTGTTTCTTTACTTTGTTTTTATGATGGATAATATTTACATTTTTTCATATGTTAAACCAGTCCTGCATTTCTGGGATGAAGCCTACTTGGTCGTGGTGTATGATATCTTTTATACATTGTTGTATACGGTTTGCCAAAATTTTCTTGAGAATTTTTGCATTAATATTCATGAGGGAAATTGGTCTGTAATTCTCCTTCTTTGTTGTGTCTTTGAATGGCTTGGGTATTAGGGTAATTGTGGCCTCATAAAACGAATTTGGCAATATTCCTTCAGTTGCTACTGTGTGAAATAGTTTGAGGAGTAACAGTAGTAATTATTCTTTAAAGTCTGGTAGAATTCGGCACTAAAACCATCTGGACCAAGGCTTTTTTTTGGGGGGGAGGTTTTTAATGACAGCTTCAATAGGCCTGTTTAGGTAATTAATCTGATCTTCACTTAATTTTGGAAGAAGGTACCTGTCCAGGAAGCTGTCCATTTCTTCTAGGTTTTCCATTTTTGTGGAATACAGATTTTCAAAATATGATCTGATAATTCTCTGTATTTCCTGGGGGTCTGTTGTTATGTCCTCTTTTTTATTTCTGATTTTGTTGATTTGAACACTATCTCTCTGTTTTATGATTAGTTTTGCTAAGGGTTTATCTATCTTGTTAACTTTCTCAAAGAACAAACTCTTAGATTCATTGTTTCTTTGTATTGTTCTTTTTGTTTCAATTGTATTGATTTCAGCTCTAAGTTTGATTATTTCCTGTGGTCTACTCCTTCTAGGTGAGTTTGCTTCTAATTGTTCTAAGGCTTTCAGCTGAGCTGTTAGGTCTCTAGTGTGGGATTTCTCTAGGTTTTTCATGTAGGCATCTAGCACTATGAATTTTCCTCTTAAGACTGCTTTCATTGTGTCCCACAAGTTTGGGTATTTTGTGGATTCATTTTCATTAAATTCTAGGAAGTCTTTGATTTTTTTCTTAATTTCTTCCTTGACCCAGAGATGGTTCAGCTGAGTGATGTTTAGTTTCCATGAGTTGGTAGGCTTTCTTTGGGTTTTGATGCTGTTCAACTCTAACTTTAGGCCCTGGTGGTCTGATATGTTACAAGGGATTATTTTCATTTTTTTGTATCTGTTGATATTTGCTTTATGACCAATTATGTGGTCAATTTTGGAGAAAGTTCCATTAGGAGCTGAGAAATATGTATATTCCTTTGCATTTGGGTGGAAGCTTCTGTAGATATTTATTAAATCCATTTGTATCATAACCTCTTTTAGACTCCTTATTTCTCTGTTGAGACTCTGTCTGGTTGATCTATCCAGGGTTGAAAGTGGGGTATTGAAGTCTCCCACTATTAGTGTGTAAGAATTGATGTGGGATTCGAGCTTTAGCAGTGTTTCTTTTACATAAGTAGGTGCCCTTATATTAGGGGCATAAATATTTAAGATTGAAATCTCCTCTTGACCAATTTTTCCTGTGATGAATAAGTAGTGACCATCTTGGTCCCTTTTAATTGCTTTTAGCTTAAAGTCTACTTTGTTAGATATTAGGATGGCAACCCCCGCTTGTTTCTTAGGACCATTTGACTGGAAAAATCTTTTCCCAACCCTTTATTCTAGACCTGTGTCTGTCTTTGTGGTTGGGGTATGTTTCTTGTAGGAAACAGAAGGATGGCTTCTGTTGTTGTATCTATCTTGTTAGTGTGTGACGTTTTATAGGAGAGTTGAAATCATTGATATTAAGGGAAATTAGTGACCATTGATTCATATTTCCTGCCATTTTTGGTGGTAACTTATTTATATTTCCTTTCTCTGGGGTATTCTTCTGTGAAATTATTGTTTGTTTGTGATTTCGTGGGTGTATCTGGGATCCTTAGGTTGGAGTTTTCCCTCTAATACTCTCTGTAGTGCTGGATTGGTAGATAGATATTCTTTCAGTCTGACTTTGTCCTGAAATACCTTGTTTACTCCATCTATGATGATTGATAATTTTGCAGGGTATAGTATTCTAGTTTGGCAGCCATGCTCTTTTAGCGTCTGTATAACTTCTGACCAAGCTCTTCTAGCTTTCATCGTTTCCATTGAATAGTCAGGCGTTATTCTGATGGGTCTGACTTTATATGTGAGTTGGCCCTTTTCTTTTGCAGCTCTTCAATTTTTTTTCTTTGTTCTGTATGTTTTGTGGTTTGATTATAATGTGGCCTGCTGACTTTTTTGGGAGGTCATATCTATTTGGTGTTCTGTAAGCTTCTTGTATCTTTACAGGCATTTCCTTCTTCAGGTTAGGGAAGTTTTCTTCTATGATTTTATTGAAAACATTATCTGTACCTTTGAACTGGTACTCTTCTCTTTCTTCTATTCCTATTATTCTCAAATTAGGTCTTTTCGTGGTGTCCCAGATTTCCTGAACATTTTGAGTCATGACTTTTTTAGTTTTACTACTTTCTTTGACTGATATATCTATTTGAGCGACTGAGTCTTCCACTTCAGAGATTCTATCTTCCATCTCTTGAACTCTGTTTGTTATGCTTGTATCTGTGGTTCCAGCTTTTTTCTTCAGATTTTCTATTTACATCTTTGCCTCATTTTGTGCCTTTTTTATTGCTTCTATTTTAGCTTTTAGTTCCTGGTATGTTTCTTTCACAGATTTGTTCATCTCTTCTGATTTTTTGTTTGTATTTTCTTCTATTTCTTTAAGGCTATCTTTCATATCTTCTTTGAGAGCTTCTATGATCATCAAGAAGGAATTTTTGGTGTTGCTTCCTTCTGTTTCCTCTTCATTGCTCAGTTCAGGTCTTGTATTTTTAAGATCACCACTTTCTTCTGGAGTTACCTTGTTGTTCTTTCTATTATTATGTAAGTTTTTGCACTGATGTTTGCCCATGGCTTCAGTGGTTCACGATTAGATGGCTCTGGTCAGTTGTGGCACTCAAGCCTGTGTCCCTCCTGTCACCCTTCTGGGTGGGGTCTTAGTCTGTCCTTTAGGGACCCCAGTCGTTATCTGTTTGCTCAGGGACCTCAGTCGTTATCTGTTTGCTCAGTTGGAGGTGGAGGTGGGTAGCTGTGCAAATTCCCTCAACAGCAGCGGTGCGTATGGTGACAGGCAGACTTTATCTGTGCCTGCTACAGAGTGTGCTAGGACTCACTCTGCAGACAGCACCAGGTCCTGGAAGCGGAACCAGAACCGGACCATAAGGGTTATTCTTATTTTTTGTATCTATTCATGTTTGCTTTATGACTGAGTATGTGGTTAATTTTAGAGAAAGTTCTATGAAGTGCTGAGAAATATGTATATTCCTTTGTGTTTGGGTGGAAAGTTCTATATATACTTATTAAGTCCATTTGGTTCATAACATAGACCCCTTATTTCTCTGTTGAGTCTCTGTTTGGTTGACCTATCCAAAGATGAACATGGGTTATTGAAGTCTCCCACTATTAGAGTGTGGCATTTGATGGGAGATTCAAGCTTTAGTACTACTGTTTCTTTACATATATAGGTGCCCTTGTGTTTTGAGCATAAATATTTGGGATTGAGACTTCATCTTGGTGAATTTTTCCTGAGATCAATAAGTAACAACCACCCTAATCTCTTTTGATTGATTTTAGTTTGAAGACTATTTTGTTAGATTATAGCAGCTTGTTTCTTGGGACCATATGATTGGAAAATCTTTTCCTAAAATTTTACTCTCAGCCTGTGTCTGTCTTCGAAGTTGAGGTGTGTTTCTTGTATCCAGCAGAAGGATGGCTGCTGGTTTTGTATCCTCATGTTAGGGTTGGTCTTTTATATGTGAATTGAGTCTATTGATATTAATGGTTATTAATGACCAATGATTGCTATTTTCTGTTATTTTTGGTGGTAGCTTATGTATATTTCTCTTCTTTGTGTTTTTCTTTTGTGGAATTATCGATTGCTTGTTGTTTCATGGGTGTATCTGAATTCCTTAGGTTGGAATTTTCCCTCTAGTGCTTTCTATATGGCTAGATTTGTGGAAATTTCTGGATTATTGTTTAAATCTGGTTTTGATGTAAAATTTCTTGTTTACTCCATCTATGGTGATTGATAGTTTCACTGGGTATAGTAGTCTTGCTTGACAGCTATGATCTTTTAGTTTCTGAATAACTTCTTTTCTGGACCTTCTTGCTTTCACTGTTTTCATTGAATAGTCTGGTGTTATTCTGATATGTCTATCTTTAAAGGTAAATTAGACTTTTTCCTTTGCAACTAAGCATTTTTCTTTGTTCTGTATGTTTTGTGACTTGATTATTGATGTGGCAAATAGACATTTTGGGGGGTTTAATCTATTTGGTATTTTGTAAGCTTCTTCTATCTATATAGGCATTTCCTTCTTTAGGTTGGGAAAGTTTTATTCTATGATTTTTATTGACTATATTATCTGTGCCTTTAGGCTGGTATTCCCCTTCTTCTTTTTCAGTTATTCTCAGGTTTGGTCTTTAATGGTTTCCCAAATTTCCTGGACATATTTTTGTCGTGCACAACCTCGTCTCGCAAGGAAGACACTACACCAGGCTCTTCTTTCAGCAGTTTATTCAGGAACCTTGAATTCTGACTTCTGACTGACTTACTACATCTTCTCTCCTTGGGGAAAACCTGCCCACAGCCTAAATAGCCTCTGGGCAGCCAATCCCAGTACACCATGTGGGCACTACCTATAGTTCCAGGTATACGGAAGCAAGCCAGATCCTCAGCCTAGCCCATTATGGGATAGTTTGTCACTGAGAGCACTCACCATGTGGAAGGTGGAGGGTGGAAGCCAGCACCATCTTTAAGGCATGGCTGCAGGCAGCTCTCTACATATTGTGTCATGGCTTTTTTGGTTTTAGTGTTTTCTTTGACTGATGTATCTATTCCCACTATTGTATTTTTTACTACAGAGATTCTCTCTTCCATCTCTTGGTTTCTATTGGTTATGGTTGTACCTGTATTTTCAGTTCATTTCTTCAGATTTTGTATTTTTAGTTTTACCTTGTTTTGTGTCTTCTTTATTGCTTCTATTTCAATTTTTAATTCCTGAAATTTTTTTTCACCTGTTGGTTTTCTTTTTGTTGGCTTTCTTTCAGGGATGTGTTAATCTCTTCAATTTTTTTTGCTTGTATTTTTTTTTATTTCTTTAAGGAATTTTTTTATATCTTCTTAAGGCTTCTACAATCTTTATAATGTTGTTTATAATGTTGTTTCTTTCTGTTTTTTCTTCATTGCTTTGCTCAAGTCTTGGTGTTGTAGAGCTATCAGTTTCTTCTGGTGGTATCTTTTTGTTCTTTATGTGGTTATATGTATTCTTGCAATGGAGTCTGCCCATTGCTTCCTCTGTTCACTCTTTGTTAGCTCTTAATTGGCTCTTAGTCAATTGTTGGTCTGGGAGTTTTGTGTTGTCAGATACTTCGGAATTTGCTCTTAATCCATTCTTATTGACTCTTAGTCAGCTCTCAGTCAGCCCTCTTACTTAGCTCTCTTAGTCAGGTCTGGACCAGGGCACTTTGTGATTTTCAGATATTCGTGTATGATGATACAAAAACTGCATTAGGGGTAGAGTTTAGTCATGGTATATACATTTTGCTGTGTGTTGCTGTGAATTGCTAGGGAGTCTTCTAGCTTTCTATGGTTTAGGGTGGGGCTGGGTATGGGTGTGGAGCTGTGGCTGTGTCCCCGGCTTCAGAGAGAAGGTCTCTGCTTGGCCTAGGGATTGGGGTTTACTTAGCTCTCTTAGTCTGTTCTGGACCAGGGTACTGCATGATCTCCTGGTATCTGTGTATAATCTCCATTTTTTATTTAAATAGTTTTTTTTCCTAAATCTACCACTGCTTCCAATTACCTTCCCCCCTCCCAGTTCCTCCTAGTCATCTCTCAGCTTCCCCTCACCCCAAACCCTCATTCATTCTCCAAGGAATGTAAGAAATCTCCAAGTGAGGCAATTCTGTGAAGCATATTCAGTTGAGGTAGGTGCCAGTACTTCTTCCCAGTATCAAGGCTGAGTTCTGTAGGGAATGGGCTCTGAGATGTCAGTTCATGTACCAGGAACATATTCTGATCCTACTGCAAGAGGCTCCACAAACTGCTCATGCCATTTAACAGTCTTCTACCTTTGGAGGTTTTAGTTCCTTTCTATGAAGGTTCCTCAGTGGTTATTTCAGAGTCAGTGAGCTCCCAATAGCTCACCTGTCTTTCCACATGATTTTTATTCCTTTGCTCATGTTCTCTTTTCTCTCTCTGGACTAGGAACTCAACCTGGTACTTAGCTGTGGATCTCTGCTTATGCCTCTATCCATTGTTGGTTGAAGGTTCTATAATGACAATTAGGGTGATTATTTGTTTGATTATATGGGAAGTCCTGTTTAGACACCCTCTCCACTACTGCTTGGAGTCCTAGCCACAGACATCTTGTGGGTTCTTGGAGGTTTTCTTAGCACCACGTTTTTTTCTAACCCCACAGTGGCTTCCCTTATCAAGATATTCATTTCTTTTTTCTCTCTCTGTTGCTCCTCCCATGCAGCCATCTCCTTCTCTCATGATTGTTCCCGTCTCCCCTTGTTCACTTCCTGTTATGCCAACAGCAAGTGAACAAGGGGATCACTTTACTCAGGAGATCTCTCTTTCTTTCCCCTTCCCAGGGGAATCCCTGGGTGTCTCTTTTAAGTTTTTTCTGTTACCTAGCTAATTGGTGGTTGTGGTTTGCAGCCTGGTTATTCTTTGCTTTATATCTAAAATTTTTGGTGAGTACAAACCATGTTTACCTTTCTGGACATCTATTACCTTACTCAGAATAACACTCTCAAAATTTCTTTTGCCTGTAAGTTTTAAGATGTGATTTTTTTTTCTGAGTAGAACTTCATTGTGTAAATGTACTACACTTTTTAAACCCATTCTTCAGTTGAGGAGCATCTAGGTTGATTCTAGGTTATGGCTATTATAAGTAAAGCTTCTATGAACATAGCCAAGCTAATGCCCTTGTTGTCAGAATGTGCATTCTTTGGGTATATGCCTAATAGTGGTATTACTTGTTCATTGGGTGGATTGAGTCTCAGATTTCTGAGGAATCACCAAACTAATTTCCAAAGTTGCTGTATGAGTTTAAATTTCCACCAGCAATGGAGGAGTATTCACCTTTCTCCACATCCTCTTTAGCATAGGCTGACACCTTTGATTTTGATCTTAGTAATTCTGACAGGTGTAAGATTGTATCTCAAAGTTGTTTTGATTTACATTTCTCTGATGGCTAAAAATGTTGAGCAATTCTTTAAGTGTCTTTCAGGCATTTGTAATTCTTCTCTTGAGAGTTCCATTTTAAGCTCTGAACCCCATTTTTATTGACTTATTTTGGTTTTTGGCCTCTGGTTTCTTCAGTTCTCTATATATTTTAGAGATCAGTCCTCTGTCAATTGTAGGGTTGATAAAGATCTTTTTCCATTTTATAGGCTGTTGTTTTGTCATATTGACTGTGTCTTTGGCTTTACAGAAGCTTCTAAGTATCAGGAGGTCCCATTTATTAATTGGTATTTTTTTTTTTAGTGTTTGTGCTACTGGTGTTATGTTTAGGAAGTGGTCACCTGTGCCAATGCAATCAAGGGTGTTTCCCACTTTCTTTTATATCAAGTCCAGTGTCACTTGGTTTATGTTGAGGCCTTTGATCCAGTTGGTCTTGAATTTTGTGCAGGGTTATAGATATAGATTGATTTGCATTTTTCTACATACTACCATCCAGTTATGCCAACACCATTTGTTAAAGATATCTTTATCCATTGAATATTTTTTTCTCTTTGTAAAAATTAGGTGTTCATAGGTATGTGGTTTAAGGTCAAGGTCTTTAATTCAATTCCATTGATCCACTAGTCTGTTTTTATGTCAGTTCCAAGCTATTTTTATTACTGTAGCTCTATAGTATCATTTGAAGTCAGGGATGGTGATGCATCCTGAAGTTCTATTATTGAACATAACTGTTTTGTTTGACAATCCTGGGTTTCTTGCTATTTCATATGAGGTTGAGTATTGTTCTTTCAAGGTCTATAAAACTTGGATTGGGATTTTGATGGAGATTGTACTGAACATATACATTGCTTTGGTAAGATTGCCATTTTTACTATGTTGATCTTACTTATTCAGGAACATTGGAAATATTTCAACATTCTGATATCTTCTTCAATGACTTACAGTACTTGTCATACAAGTCTGTCAGTTCTGTGGTTAGAGTTACTCCAAGATATTTAATGCTATTTGCAGCTATTATAAAGGGTGATGTTTTCCTAATTTCTTTTTCAGACCTTTTATCATTTGTGGAAAAGAGGGATAATGATTTTTTAAAGTTAATCTTGTATCCTTCTACGTTGCTAAAGGTGGTTATCATTTGTAGGAGTTCTCTAGTAGAATTTTTAGGATCACTTTGGTATACTATTATCTGCAAGTAGAAATAGTTTGAATTCATCCTTTTCAATTTGTATCCCTTTAATCTTTCTTTGTTATCTTATTGTTTTACTGAAAACTTGGAGAACTATATTGAATAGATAGGGAAAGAGAGGATAGCCTTGTCTTGTTGCTGATTTTAGTGGGATTCTTTTGAGTTTCTCTTCATTTAGTTTGCTGTTGGATTGCTGTATATTGCTTTTTTATCTTCAGGCATTTTCCCTGTATTCCTCATCTCCTTAGCACCTTTAACATAAAGGAATATTGGATTTTGTCAAAGGGTTTTTCAGCATCTAGGGAGATGATTATGTGGTTTGTTTCCAGGGTGTTTATATGATGGAGGATATTAACAATTTTTCATAGGTTGAATCAGCCCTGCATCTCTGCAATAAAATCTACTTGCTCATGGTGGATGATCTTTTTGATGTGGTCTTGAATTTGGTTTACCAGTATTTTATAGAGTATTTTTGCATCAATGTTCATGAGGGAGATTAGTCTATAATTCTCTTTCTTTGTTGCATGTTTGAGTGGCTTGGTTATTAGGGGTGATTTTAGCCTCATAAAATGTTTGGCAATGTTCTTTTGGTTTCTATTGAATGGAACAGTTTGAGAAGTATTGGTATTCATTCTTTGAATGTGTGGTAGAATTATGCACTGAACCATCTGGCCCTGGGCTTATCCCTGGCCCCCTTTGGAGACTTTTAATAGCAGCTTCAATTTCCTTAAATGTTATATGTCTGTTTATGTCAATAATCTGGTCTTGATTTAATTTTGGTAAGTTCTACTTGTCTAGAAAGGTATCTATCTCATTTAGGCTTTCTAATTTAGTGGAGTATAGGTTTTCAAAGTATTACCTAATGATTTTCTTGGTTATGTTTCCTTTTTCTTTTCTGATTCTGTTCATTTATATACTCTCTCTCCTCCTTTGGGTTAATTTGGATAATGGTTTGTCTATCTTGTTAATTTTCTCAAAGAATAAACTATTTTTTATTTTATTATGGATAAAGTCATAATTTTTAATCTATGTATCCCCTTGATCAGATGGACTTGTATTTGAGTTTTGTGCAGGCTTGGACCTATTTGTATTTTTCTACACACTATCACCCAGGTATGCCAACACCATTTGTTAAAGATACTATCTTTTTCCATTGAATATTTTGGGCCTCTTTGTCAAAAAATCAGGTGTTCATAGGTTTTTCAGTTAATATCAGGGACTTCAGTTCAATTCCATTGATCCACACGTCTGTTGTTATGCCAGTACTAGGCTGTTTTTCTTTCTGTAGCTCCATAGTATAACTTGAAATCGGCGATGGTGATGCCTCCTGAGGTTTTCTTGTTTAGTAAAACAGTTTTGGCAATCCTGGCTTTCCTGTTATTCCAAGTTAGATTGAGTATTGTTCTTTCAATGTCTGTAAAATTTTGTTTTGGGATTTTGATGGGAAGTTTGTTGAATCTGTAGATTACTTTTGATATTATTACCATTTTTACAATGTTGATCCTACCTATCCAGGAACATGGGAGATTTTTCCACTTTTTGATATATTCTTCAATTTCTTTCTTTAGTGATTCAAAGGTTTTGTCAAATAAATTTGTCCCTTCTTTGGTTATAGTTACTCCAAGGTATTTAATTCTGTCAGTAGCTATTATAATGGGTGATGTTTCCCTTATTTCTTTTTTAGCCCTTTTATCTTTAGTGTATAGGAGGGTTACTAATTTCTTTGAGTTAATCTTTTATCCTGCTACACTGTTGAAGGTGTTTATCAACTGTAGAAGTTTCCTAGTAGAATTTTGTGGGTCACTTATGTATACAACCATATCATCTGCAAATAGAAATAGTTTCACTTCTTTTTTTCCAATTTGTATCCCTTTCTTCTGTTTTGGTTCTCTTACAGCTTTAGCTAAAACTTCAAGAACTATATTGAATAGATAAGGGGAGAGAGGACATTCTTGTTTAGTTCCTGATGTTAGTTGGATTGCTTTGAGTTTTTCTCTATATAGTTTGATGTGGGCTGTCAGATTCTTGTAAATCGCTTTTATTATATTTAGATATTTTCCCTGTATTCCAGATCTCTCCAGGATTTTATCACAAAGGAGTGTTAGATTTTGTCAAAGGCTTTTTCAGTATCTAAGGATATGATCATGTTTTTGTTTTCCTTCAATTTGTTTATATGATTGATGACATTTATGGATTTTTGTATGTTGAATCATCCCTTCATTTCTGGGATGAAGCCTACTTGATTATGGTGGAGAATATTTTTGATATGTTGTTTTATAAGGTTTGCCAGAATTTTGTTGAGAAGTTTAGCATCAATATTCATGAGGGAAATTGGTCTGAATTCTCCTTCTTTGTTACATCTTTGAGTTGCTTGGATGTTATGGTAATTTTGTCCTCATAAAAATAGTTTGACAATATTCCTTCAGTTTCTATTGTGTGAAACAGTTTAAGGAGAATTGGTAATAGTTCTTCTTTGAATGTCTGGTAGAATTCTGCACTGAAACCATCTGGACATGTTTTCTTTTTGTTTTTTTGGTTTTTTTTTTGTTTTTTTTTTTAACTTGGGAGGCTTTAAATTTAAAGCTTCAATTTCCTTTAGGGTTATGGGTCTGTTTAGGTATTGGCCTGATATTGACTTAATTTTGGTAAATGGTACCTACCCAAGAAGCTTTACATTTCTTCAAAGTTTTACATTTTTGAGGAGTATACATTCTCAAAGTATGACCTGATAATTCTCTGAATTTCATTAGGGGTCTGTTGTTATGTCCCCCTTTTCATTTCTGATTTTGTTGATTTGGATACTTTCTCTTTTTTTTTTACCTAGTTGAATAAGGGTTTTTCTATCTTGTTGACTTTTTCATAGAACCAACTCTTTGATTCATTGATTGTTTGCATTGTTTTGTTTTGTGTCAATTGCATTGATTTCAGCTCTAAGTTTGATTATTTCCTGCTGTCTGCTCTTTCTAGGTGAGTTTGCTTCCAATTTTTCTAAGGCTTTCACCTATACTGTTAGTATGGCATTATCTTGGTTTTTCATATAGGTATCTAGTGCTATGAATTTTGTCTTAAGACTGCTTTCATTGTGTCCCACAAGTTTGGGTACATTGTAAATTCATTTTCATTAAATCCTAGAAAGATTTTGATTTCTTTCTTAAGTTCTTCCTTGACCCAGAGGTAGTTCAGTTGAGTGATGTTTTGTTTCCATGAGTTGGCAAGTATTCTGTGATTTTTGATGTTGTTGAACTCTAACTTTAGGCCCTAGTGGTCTGATATGATACAAGGGATTATTTCCATTTTTTGTATCTATTGATATTTGCTTTATGACCAATTGTGTGGTCAATTTTTGAGAAAGTTCCATGTGGTGCTGAGAAATATGTATATTCCTTTGCATTTAGGTAGAAACTTCTTTCAATATCTATTGAGTCCATTTACCTCATAATTTCTGCTAGACACCTTATTTCTTTATTTAGTCTCTGTCTGTTTGACCTATTCAAGGGTGAAAGTGAGATATTGAAGTCTCCCACTATTAGTATGTGAGAGTTGATGTGGAATTTGAGGTTTTTTGGTGTTTCTTTTACATAGATAGGTACCCTATAGTAGGGGCATATATATTCAGAATTGGAAACTCATTTTGATCAATTTTCCCTTAGATGAATAGGTAATGTCCACCCTGTTCTCTTTTAATTGATTTTAGTTTGAAGTTTACTTTGTTAGATATTTGGATGGCACACCAGCTTGTTTCTTAGTGTCATTTGATTGAAAATCTTTTCCCAACCCTTTTCTTTGAGCCTGTGTTTGTCTTTGTGGTTGAGGTGTATTTCTTGTATGCAGCAGAAGGACAATTTCTGGTTTTGTATCCATCACATTAGTGTGTGCCTTTTTATAGGTGAATTGCGTCCATTTATGTGAAGGGATATAAGTGACCACTGATTGATTTTCCCTGTTATTTTTGGTGGTAGCCTGCATGTATTTGCTTTTTCTGGGGTTCTTTTCTTTAGGATTGTTGATTGTGGTTTCATGGGTGTATCTGGGATCTTTAGGTGGGAGTTTTTCCTCAAATGCTTTCTGATGGGCAGAATTTATAGATAGGTATTCTCTAAGTGTGAACTTGTCATAAAATAGCTTGCTTACTCCATCTATGGTGATTGCTAGTTTTGCTGGGTATAGTAGTCTAGGTTGGCAGCCATGCTCTTTTAGTGTCAGTCTAACTTCTGACCAAGATCATGCTTTCATTGTTTCCACTGAGTAGTCTGCTGTGATTCAGATGGGTCTGCCTTTTTGGGTAAGTTGGCCCATTTTTTTGCAGCTTTTAAAAGTTTTTCTTTGTTCGGTATGTTTTGTGTCTTAATTATTATGTGGTAAGAATTTTGGGGGGGGAGTCAAATCTATGTGGTGTCTGTAAGCCTCTTGTGTCTTTATAGGTATTTTCTTTTTTAGGTTAATACAGTTTTCTTCTATGGTTTAATTGAACACATTATCTGTGCCATTGTGCTGGTATTCTTCTCCTTCTTCTATTCCTATTATTCTTAGGCTAGGTCTTTTTATGGTGTCCCAAATTTCCTGAACATTTTGTATTATGGCCTTTTTGGTTTTCATGTGTTCTTCAACTGATGAATCTATTTCAGCTATTGAGTCTTCTGCTCCAGAAACTCTCTCTTCCATCTCTTGGATTCTGTTAGTTATGTTTGTATCTATAGTCCAGGTCTTTTCTTCAGATTTTCTATTTCTACCTTTGGCTCCTTTTGTGCCTTTTTTATTGCTTCTAATTCACTTTTTAGTTCCTAAAATGTTTCTTTAATTTTTTTGTTTTCCTTTTCTTATTTTTCTTTCAATGTTTTGTCCATCTCTTCCAGTTTTTTATTTTTATTTTTTTATTTTCTTTTTTATTATTATTGTTATGAACAAGGAAGTCACACTTTCTATCCTGTATATCCTTATTCAAGGTCCTTTCCCCTCCCAATACATCACATCATTCTCTCTTCTCCACAACTCCCCCTCCCCGGGCAGGCAGCAGGTGGTACCAAGATCCCACTGTCCCAATATTTTTTAGTTCAATCTCCACTCCTGGCAGATCCAGTTTTCTCACCACAACCTCAATACTGAGTCAGGTATTCCTCTAGGGGGAGTGGGATCCAAGGAGTCAGTACAAGATGTTTCTGATCCCAAGCTGTTCAGTGGTTGTGTTTTGCAGCTCAGGCATGCTTTTCTTTTTTCTTATTTGTTTGTTTGTTTGTTTAGAGTCCACTAATGAGTGAGTCCATCCCCTGCTTATCTTTCTGGGTTTGTGATACCTTGCTCAGGAGGATATTCTCCAAATCCATCCATTTGCCTGAGAATTTTAGGATATCATTTTTCCTTACTGTTGAGTAGTACTCCATTGTGTAGATGTATCACAGTTTGCTAATCCATTCTTCAGTTGAGGGACATCTAGGTTGTTTCCAGGATCTTGCTATTACAAATAAAACTGCTATGAACATAGTTGAGCTAATGCCTTTGGAGTGCAACTGTGCATCTGTAGGGTATACACCCAGAAGTGGTATTGCTGGGTCCTTGGGGAGATTGATTCTCAATTTTCTGAGAACCTGCAATATTGCATTCCAAAGTGGCTGAACAAGCTTACACTCCCACCAACAATGGAGGAGTGTTCCCCTTGCTCCAATCCTCTCCAGCATAGGCTGTCCTCTGTGTCTTTTATCTTAGCCAATCTAACAGGTGTCAGGTGGTATCTGAAAGTTGTTTTGATTTGCATTTCTCTGATGGCTAAAGATGATTAGCACTTTTTATTTTCCTTCATTTCTTTAAGGGAATTTTTCATATCCTCTTTGAAGGATTCAATAATCTTCATAAAGGTGTTTTTGCTGATGGTTTCTTCTGTCTCTTCTTCATTGTTCTGTTCAGGGCTTGTAGTTGTAGACCCACCAGTTTCTTCTGCTGTTTCCATGTTGTTTTTTATAGTGTTATATGTATTCTTGCACTGGCATCTGCCCTTGGCTTTGATAATTCACACTGTTCAGCTCCTAGTTAGTTGTGGCTAGAGTGCTTTTGTGTCTTCTGTCTGTTCTGGGAAAGGGATCTGTTTGATCTCTGACTCTGCCCCTCACAGCTAAATTCTAGGGGCTGCCTGAGATCAGACCCTGATCCTGGAGAGGTATTCTCTGGATGAGCTTACCAAGATCCAGACTCTACTCACCTCTGACTCTGCTCTGGATGGGGATTGGGGGGGGTTGTCATTATTTCAAAGTCCTATATCTTTATCTGATCACATGTATATTTCTTAAGGAAAATAATATCATGTTATGAAATTTAATGCTTTGAGTCTTTTCTTATATCTTTTTTCAGTCTTTCTCATTTCAATTCTTCTTCCCTCAATCTATTATTTGAAATGTTTATTAAATTTTCTGTTTTAGGTATTATACTTTAGAAACTAGTCTCATTATAAGTATATTTTTAGTCCACTAACACTGAAACATAGGTTGTATTCAAAGGGGTAAGCTCTGACTAATGATGGCTGCTATAATGCAAACTGATGGAAAATGTGACTCTAATGCTTTCTATCTCATAATCCTCTTTATTGCCTTTATTAACAGCCAACTAGTACTCTACACCATGACAAGCAAACTTAGAATGTGTTCCTCTGAAATTTACTACTGCTTTTATACCTCTGCAGAGACTCTGGAGTGAAAAAAGGTTCTTAGCAAATGGTAAAACCAAGGAGAGTTGCAAGCAGAGTTTTTCAAAGTGTAGCAGTTCTACCAATTACTTCATTCTTACATCAGAATTATTATTTTTATGAGCTTATCAGGATGAGACTTGCTAGCACACATAAACCCAATTGAAATATCAAAGCTTTATATACTCTATAATCTCTTCCCTGTGACTGATCTCTTACCTTTATACAACAATAACCTTGTGGGTAGAATGGTCTAAATTCCAAAATACATCACATTGGTTGTTTCTTTTCTCCATATCTTATAAATAAGAAAATAGAAGTATATAATGTAGGGAAATACAGATGTCTACAAGGTTAGTCTTTACATTTATATTTACTTTAAAGTTTTATTGCTAAAAAATCAAATATCACAATAATTAGACATTTATTCAATATAGATACCCAATAAAATAAGTTTTGTTAAAGATTAGTATTCAGTCATAAGTTGTAAAACAAAATTTAAAAATATCTTAGAAGAGGAAAATAAAATAACAAAACCTAGAATTCTATTTCTAAGTCAGAACATTAGTCTTTAAATTTTTAATCAAAATGTCATGGACATAAAATGTAAATATTTCTAGAAATAAGTGTGTCTTTTAGATTTAATATTATTATGTATTAACTACAAAACAAGCAAACAAAATAAAAACATAAGGAATGGTGACAACCACAGTACAATAACACTCAGCTAGTGATCCTAAGTAAAATTATCCAAGGAGAAATTTTTGTCACAACCAATTTCCCAGATAAACCTTTCAGCATAGATTTTTGTTATAGATAAATGCCTTCTAAGCCCCTTGAGAAATATCAAATTCTGGTATGTTCTGAAGTAGAATCATGAAGAGTCTTTTTCTTTTCATAGTTAAATAGCAACTATAATAATGACAGTGCTAATATTTAGAAATATAGATTTTTTTTAATCAATAATAGAGAAACTTAAACATAATCCTTGTATAAATTAAAAATCAGATGCACTTGGTAATTTGGCTACTGTTATTGCCCTTTACTCAGGGACAATCTGAGAAGTTCTCAAACTATGTATGATGAGGCCCCAGGTTTTGTGTTAAGAAGTGGAAAGTAAGATGAATTTGGGAAGGTTCATGAGTAGACAAGGAACCATCAATAGTTTCCCACCCCTTACAAGGAAAATGAGTCTTGCTTTATCTTTAGAAGTCTCTTGAATACTTTGTTTTCTGCATATTGTATACTTATACATATCTCCCTGGATATCCTATTCTGAACTTCAAGCTTGTGTCCTTCATTACTGCTGATGGATCAAAGTACCTTCTTTCTTTTCACAATTACTAACTCAGTGAGTGGGGCATACATTTTCCTAAAGAGTGAGAATTCTGAGGTTTGTTTGAAAGGTTGAAAAACAAAAAATTGTTGTTTTTTCTTATAGGATATAAGAATTCAACTTACCATATCAGAAAGAATCTCATTGATTCTAACTGGACAACATCCTAGGAGCATGAGGATTAGATTTAGGATGATATCAGCATGATGGATGATTGAATAAAAAGATAGAAATGAACCCATGAACTAGAATTCATTCATCAATTCTAAATTAACCAATCAGTCTGATTTTCTTCTATTTATATTCACTAATGCAGTCCTACTATTTTTTTTAAAAAAAAAAAAACTTGTATTTGTTTGTTACTTGTAGCTAAATTACTTTTACTAAAACATAGTTCTTGTAAAAAGACACTAGAGAAAACAACTTTGCATGTCCAAAGTCAGGATGCTACAGCAAAGCACAAAAGAAAAAAGCCACATTAGAGTGGTTCTTCAAACTAGCAGAAAAATGTTAAGAAGGCAAATTTATGTGTTACAAGGGGAAGAAGACTAGTTTTAATAGATTTAGTGAGTATAATGTTTCAAGGCTTCCATATAATGTTAGAATCTATAATACAAAGACAGAAATTTTTCAATGACCTTGAGAATGCAATAAAAGTGTATGTTAAAAGCAGAGTATGGGAATAGAGTACCAGTTGA
Source organism: Sigmodon hispidus (assembly GCA_004025045.1). Classification (NCBI taxonomy): domain Eukaryota; kingdom Metazoa; phylum Chordata; class Mammalia; order Rodentia; family Cricetidae; genus Sigmodon; species Sigmodon hispidus. The sequence goes on from PVIH01004356.1 coordinate 101,510, forward strand.
CTTTGTCAAATGGCTTATGAAACAAAAAAATAGCTTTTTAGAAAAGGCTTCAGAGATAATCATTCCCAAGAAAGATTTACTTCAACTGAGGCCAAGAATTGGAGACAGTAGAAGAATTTGGAGATCAGTTTAAATTTATAGGAAAACTAGGCAAGTAGGAAATAGCATTTTTTGAGAGTGTACAGTATAAAAGGTTTCTGGAAAAAAACAGAATTGGATAAACTAAAGAAGACCTCTCTTAAGGGTTTGTTACAAAAACAAAAACAGAAACAAAACCCTCAGTTGGACTGAGAACATGCAGACAGAGAAGTTTATTTGACTGATAGTACCCATGGAAGCTACTAGTTAGGAGATTGATACACCAGCCCCAATAGGATACACCACATCTGGACTTCAGGAGAACTTATCTGTAGATGGAATCTTCCATTCCCCAAGTTACCTCTTTTCCATCCTGTTAATCCCATGTTTCCCACACCATGTGCACACAGTCTCTACTTCCAAAAAGAAACTGGTCAGTTTTTCTTATTAGAGAAATATTACTGGTTCTAGAGATTTTTGCACTTCCTTTTATTTCCATGTCACTATCATCAGTCCCTGATCTAACACTCTTCCCATCTACACCACAATCATAGGGAATATTTATAAAGATTAATGGAGTCTAAATCATGGAAAATATTGTTGGCTAAGAAATACTATTTAGCATTGTCTGATCAGGACAAGGTAAAGTTTGTTGGATCTCAGAGCCATGAAAACACTAGAGAAACAACATTTTGAAGAGAGATATATGAGGTGATTGTTATGGAAAAGCCCATGAAATCCTTTAACTGTATAGTTGGACAGGTCAGTTAGAAGATAACTCTTTTAGATTTCAAGTAGGGCCTCCATTAGTTGAGTAAATTGAGGCTGATTATGCACTGAGAGAAAAGATAGCTTCTTACATTGCATGAGTTCTCAATCATTAGTAGATTTAATGATTTCAGAGTACAGTCTGCCTGATTGGAACAAATGCTATTACTTTTAGAGATAGATTCCGTTCTTTTGAAATAGGAAGTATAAACAAGGAGTCTACATAAACATTCCAAACAGAAGGTCAAGCCTGGATGAAAAAATTATTTTCCCAATTGTTTACCATTCTTTCCCAGTAGTTGTATCTTCTGAATATATGACATTTTTCTTTAGATGAACTTATGAATATTCACTCTTCTAGATATGTGCTGTATGATTTTAAATTACTTAAATAATCATGCAATTTCTGTTTAAAAATAATTCTACTAAAATGTATCTAGTATTAAACACTACTCTTATTGTCTCAGATGTCTTTCATTTATCAAAGTCATATGCTCATTTTTCACACTTTAGTTTTCTTTACTTAATGGATAATATGTTTCTCATTTATAGTGTCTTCCCTTGTGAGTGTTAATAACAATCAATTCAACACTGAATTACACTTTTATTTGCTTAGTATTTTTATTTTTAAGATATATTAATTTTATGTGCATAAGTATTCCACCTGTATGTGTTTCTCATGTGTGTGTACCTACTACTTTCTGAGGCTAGATGATTGTATTGCATCCCCTGAAATTGGAGTTTTTGATGGTTGCAAGTCACAATGTGAATGCTGAAAACTGAACTTAGATCTTCAAGAGCAACAATTGCTATTAACTGTTGAGCCATCTAGCTTGCCCTGTGCTTAATATTTTTATAATTTAAGTATATCAACCATTAGAAAAATACTATATTAGGTTTCTGGCCTGGACTTTTGTACCTAGCCCAGAGGTTTGTATCCACTCTCAGCCCCACTGCTACTTAGGTCCAAAGGCTTATATTAATTTTACACTGATTGACCTGGGGCCCAGGCATATAACTTGCTGGCTCTTTACCCTTAAGTAACCCATGATTCTTATCTTATTCAGTCATGCAGCTTGGTACCTTTTCTCAAAGCATTTCAACTTCTTTCCTCTGCATCTCAGGCTACTCTGCAGTGTCTCTGCTCTATTCTTTCAGCACCCAGAGTTTTCTCAGTCTGGTAGCCCCACTCACACTTTCTGTCTGCCTTCAGCCAATCAGCATTTTTGTTAAACTAGTAGGTGGGACAATTATTTACAATGCAATAACATAATCCCACTATAGGCAGAAGAGTTATGGTGGTAGAGTTCAGATATAATTTTTTTCTCAAGAGATTCTCCTTTGGAATGATAGTGTTCAGTGTAGCAGTTTGGATAGGTTGAGAGCCTTTTGAACATGAGACATGGTTGGAGAAGTCATCAGCATTGACAATATTGCCATAGTAGCAATATATAGGACTGTGGCTAGTTTTTTAATAATATTACTATAAAACAGAAACCTGACCTCTGATTCTCATCCTGACTTCCTCCTTTGGAAGGCAACATCTCCCTCTCATAGGTACTACTCTTCATTGATGCCATTTACCATAATATATTCTATCAGGGGTGCTGATGAAAGTCAATATTATGATGTTCAGATATTTATTCTCTACATAGGTTATTTTTTCTTAATAAAGTTTTTGAACATAAATATTTCATTATAGTACAAGAAAAAGATAAATACATGCAGTGAAAGCTAGATTTTTCAATGAGTAGTTTAAATTTTATTGCATATTCCAAAGCAAAATGACTAAAATTACTGTAATCAAAGGAGGCATATTTTATGTGTCAAATTATATAAAAAAATTTAAAATAGAAAATTTGTAGATACTACTTTGTACAGGTTTTAGAATTGTTTTTTAACTAAGAGTGATAGTTGTCATATTGAGGGAAAAGGTACAAATTAGAAGTATTCATAGAAAAAATTCTGTTTCTCTGTGTTCTTATATTTGGTTATACTTGTAATTATGCTCTTCCCAATGCTTAAAATATCATTTATCTGTAATTTTTTAATTTTCCTGTCTCAGAGCTTAATCTAATTTTCTTTTTTTTTAGGAAGTCATCTATGTCTGTTTTTATCTTTGGTGACTTCCCTTTTCCTAGAGACTTCAATCTAATTAGTACTGAATTACATCTTGTTTTACTTAATAGTTTTATAGCTCAAATATACTGAGCTGTTAAACTCTTTTTATCTGTAAATACTTAGCATAGAGAGACATTATTGTCCTTGTTGCACTAGACATGCTGTTAGTATTTCGCATGTGAAAAGAACTTGCAAGCTGCAAGAGAGCCATATGAGGTTTATTAAAGAGGAGGGAGAGAGGGAAGGCAGAAAGAGAGAAGAGCAGGGAGACAGAAAAGAAAGGGAGAAGAGAGAGTCTTCCATGTGTTTGGAGATTTTAAAGCTCAGGCACACGCCTCCATCACAGGCTTTGGAGTGAGTCCTTGCAGGTGGGACATGGCTTTAAACCAGCACATGCTTCTTTACTTTCATTGGGAAATAAGAGTAACTTTCTCTCAAAGCTTCTTGTGAGGAATAAATATGGACAAAGCATTTCCCATATCATCAAAGAACCAATAAATGTCATCCAAGTCTAATAATTTGAATACAGTACATGTTCCTCAAAAAAAATCTAGCACAGTAATTGTATATATACCCTTTAAACAATTTTGGTTTTACTATTTTTTTTAAACTTTATTTATTTATTTATTTATTTATTTATTTGCCTTGGTGTTTTGCCTGTAACTGGAACTACAGACAGTTGTTAGCTGCCATGTGGGTGCTGGGAATTGAACCCGGGTCCTCTGGAAGAGCAGACGGTGCTCTTAACCACTGAGCCATCTCTCCAGTCCCATGGTTTTACTATTTATTTCTGGTGTTTTCTAGCTACTATGAGAGAGCTAATGATGTAACAACTCTAGAAACCCCAAGAGTAAAGGTCTAGAATCATTCATCATGGATATTTTTTTTATATTTGATGTATGCTGGTCCTGGATCAATCTATGTTCTCTTCATTCTAAACTTTTGATTACCCCATCCCCATGCCATCTTTATTATTTTATTAACTTGATCTATACTTGGTTGGCTTCCTGCTCTCTCATATATTAGTCTAAGCCCAGGGTAAACAGAGAAAGTTTTTTTGGTTTCATGAGGCTATTGTGTTTTTTCAGTGTAATTAGTGTCTAAGCCAATTCTGCTAAGTACATTTACCAGAATTTGTTACATTCATATCATCCTCTCATGAGAAACAAAGATGCAGCATAGCTTTTTACATAAAACATAAACAGTTTATAAAGATCAACATTTAAAATCAAAAAATAAAATATTTTAGTTGCTGAAACAGATGGCTGTTTAACTTGCTGAGTTCTGATGAAGGCTCTGTTCTCATATTTTTAGTGCAAAGTATAGAGTGAGGAAGATGCTCATTACTGCTGCTGCTGTCTGTGGTTCATTCTGTGTACTTTGTGCCCTCTCAGATATGACATATTGTCTTGTCTTTTCACTCATATAATTATTCCTTGACCCACAGTGAACTAGCTGACAAACTTTTTGTTACTACTACTTCTTTATATTTAGTTAAAATATACTAGGGATGTACCCAGAGCAGCAAAGAAAGTTGGAGAAATGTATACCTGGATAAAAAAATGAGTTGAGTAATACTTTTAATAAATATTTACCAAGTATACACTGTACATAAGATGGTATTTTAGGTTCTCAGAATAAAATAATATAGCACAAATAAAATATATCCTTGTGGAATTACTTTCCCAGTAAGTAGAAAAATTAGCAAATAAATAAAAAAAATATTTAGTATATATGGGTTAGAAAGGTAGCTCAGGTGGTAAATAAAGAACTTTTCTTGCAAGCACTGAGATCTGAGTTGAATCTTTAGAGTCTATGTTTAAAAAGTCAAGCATAGTGACATTATATCCTCGGTACTGAGAAAACAGAATTAGGCATATTATTGCAAGTCCCTGGCCAGGCAACCTAGTCTATTTGGGAAGCTCTGTTAATGAGAGACTCTGTCTTAAAAATGAGAGGGAAAACAACTTTTGTTGATTTCTGGCTTCCACACAGATGTGCATAGCCAATGCATACACACACATGTGAACACATATCACACAGAATATTTAGCATGTGAAGTGATTATTAGTATTGAAGAAAAATAAGGCAAGAACAGACATAGGGATTCTTAGAATCAGGATAAGTTTACCTGCCAACACATCAGCAGGCATTTGTGCAGAGGCCTGATTGGTCAATGCTAAGGGAGTAAGCAATAAGAGTGCTAGGGGAAAAGTTCACACTGAGGTTCAAGGGGCAGCTTGTATGTACTGCAGGGTAAGGTGTTAAAAGGAAAATAAAGGCCTCTAAAATGAGTTATAGAAATAATAAATCTGATCATGAAATGTCCAAGCATTGCTCAAAAGTGAGGGAGGAAATTTGCCATGCTGGCAAACATAGGTTTATCTCTCTGGTCAAAGGCCATAGTGTAGGTAGCAGAGAAAAAAAATTGCCTTTCCTAAGGGCAAAAATTCAGTCTAAGAGAAATTACATGAATTTAACTTGATTGTCTGTGGAGAGCTGCGTTGTACCACGCCCTAAAGGTGGCGCTGGTTTCCGTCTTCCACCTTCCTGATGGGATGGTGAGTGCTCTCAGGAGTAAACAACTTCTTATTGGCTGTAGGCGAGGATGATGGCTTGCTTCCATGCCTCAGGATCTATGGGCAATGTCCACATGGCTTACTGGGATTGGAGGCCCAGAGGGTATTTAGCCACGAGCGGACTTCCCCCCAGGGTCGTTCATTGTTCGTGAGTGAGTGGGTCGTTCATCATACGTCTGAGAGTGAGAGTGAGAGTGAGTGAGTGAAAGACAAGAAGATATTTGAAAGGCCCGAATAAACTGCAAAGAGAAGGATCCAGTGTTGTGTGTTCCTTGCTGGCAAGGCTGCGTGAGACAAGTGGCGCCAAAACCTGGGAAGATAAGAACTAAACTCACGCCAACGAACAACAGGATTCAAAACTCTCTGCAGTCAGGGGGGTGCACCGGTAAGTCCCAGGTAAATTGGGATCCGCAGTGAGAGTGGGGTAGCTCCGGCCTATAGATAGGATAAGGCGAAGAAGAGGGAGCTCACCAACGAGTGAGGGTAACCTCTTGGCACTAGTGGGTAGCTCTGACCTGTAGGTGGAGGCAGAGAAGAGGGAGCTCACTGATGAGTGAGTGTAACCTCTTGTAGTTGTGGACGCACGGCAACCTTGAGCTCAAAGTGAAAGTAAAAGTGTTAGCAAAGCTGGGGCTATTTAGTAAAGGCTCCGAGAAACCTTTAAAGTTATGAAGGAAGGGTAAGAAAGCCCTTTAAGAAAGGGAAATAGGAAATAAAGGATAAGGGCCACGTAAATATGGCAGATAAACAGAGAGTCTGGATAAGGGTTATTGTGTTTACTTTTAATTTTTTGACTTTTGGTGAGCTAATTGCAGAAAGACAATTGATTGCTAAGGCTGTTAAGTTAAACAAATGCAAGTACTTTGAAGGTGTCTTGACTTTGAAGTCTGTTTGTAAGAATATGGTACTTGGGAAAGGAGTTTCTGGTTTTGTCTCCACGGAGGATCAAAACCTGTGGATTAGTTCTAGGCAGGTGTGGTTCCATTTGCCGAGGCCACCTGAAGCTGATCGGAGGTAATCTTGAAGATCAGCGTTATGGTGAGGCAGTGGAAAGCAGCAAGCCACATGGACATTGCCCATAGGTCCTGAGGGGTGGAAGCGAGCTACCATCCTCGCCTACAACCAATAAGGAGTTGTTTACTCCCGAGAGCACTCACCATCCCATCACGAAGGTGGAAGGCAGAAACCAGCACCACCTTTAGGGCGTGGTACAACACAGTTCTCCACAATTGTCTTATATTCAGAGAACAATAATAAAGAGGTAGAATGTGAATTTAGAGCCTGTTTCTAGCCTGACTATAATAAGTAGATGAGCTGATTGGAAATATGAGCTAAACTCTCTGGGACTTCCTTTTGCTTTTCTTTGAAGGGGTAATATTGCCAAAATTTCTCAAATGCAATATATCATATAAGGATTCAGAAGCAGAGTATTTTTGGAGAGACCATCTTATCCTGTCCAGGCAGGCTTCAGCAGTCTCTGTCCTTCATCTTGCTCATCCAGATTGGATGATATGCATGCTGACAGCAGTCAGGGCAAAGGCAGTTCTTTGTCCAACAGGCTGTTGTCCACCAAGGAAGACAAACTCTTTGTGAGATGTCCTTGATGCCCAGCACCATCTCAGGAAAGGAACAATGATGCCAGGAATTGTCGTGTCTCTCATGGCCAAATTCTTAAAAACAAAACATTAAATGCCATATTCTCTAGGTCTATGAAGTGGATGAAGACACTTGCCTATTTGATAAATTCTAGCTTGTTTCTAGGAAACCTGCTGCATGATTATTATATGACAAACCTAAGTAGCAATGATCTGCAATTTCAATCATCTGAAAGACTGAAGTTTACATTATAAAAATAGGCAATCCCCAGAAATACAGAGCTGGTTTAACATATGAAAAACCGTAAATGTTATCTATCATATAAACAAATTAAAGGAACAAAACCACATGATCATATTGTTAGATGCTGAAAAAGCCTTTGAAAAAATCCAACACTCCTTTATGATTAAAGCCTGGAGAGATTAGGAATACAGGGAGAACACATAAATATAATAAAGGTGATTTACAAGAAGCCGACTGCCAGTACAAACTTATGGAGAAAAACTCAAAGCAATCCAACTAAAATAAGGAAATAGACAAGGATGTCCAATCTCCCCTTATCTATTCAATAAATTTCTCAAAGTTTTAGCTAAAGCAATAAGAGAACAAAAGGAGACTTAGGGGATACAAATTGGAAAAGAAGAAGTGAAACTATCTCTATTTGCAGATGATATTATTGTATACACCAGTAACCAATAAAATTCTTCCAAGGAACTACAATGGCTGATAAACACCTTCAGCAATATAGCAGGATGCAAGATTAACTCAAAGAAATCAGTAGCCCTTCTATATACTAAGATAGAAGAGCTGAAAAAGAAATAAGGGAAACATTACCCTTCATAATAGCTGAAAATAGTATTAAATACCTTGGAGTAACTATAAACAAAGAAGTAACAGATCTATTTGACAAAATATTAAATCACTAAAGAAAGAAATTGAAGAGGATATCAGAAAATGGAAAGCTCTCCCATGTTCCTGGATAGACAGGATCAACATAGTAAAAATGGCAATTCTACCAAAAGCAACCTACAGATTCAATGCACTGCCCATCAAAATCCCAACACATTATTTTACAAACCTTGAAAGAACCATACTCAATTTCATTTGGAATAACAGGACATCCAGGATTGCCAAAACAATTTTACTCAACAAAAGAACCTCTGGAGGTATCACCATCCCTGACTTCAAGTTATACTATAGAGCTACAGTAATAAAAATAGCCTGGCACTGGCATAAAAACAGACTTGTGTGGGGTGGGTGGGACACAGCTCTATCATTTTCAGAGGGAAATGCTCAGATGTCAAAAGTCTAAATAAATGTATTCAGAGGTTAAAAAAAAAAAAAACAGACTTGTGGATCAGTGGAATAGAATTGAGGATCCAGACATTAACTCAAAAACCTATGAACACCTAATCTTCGACATAGAGGCCCAAAATAGTCAATGGAAAAAAGATAGTATATTTAACAAATGGTGTTGACATAGCTGGATGGTAAAGTGTAGAAAAATGCAAATAGATCCGAGCCTGTCACCCTGCACAAAACTCAAATCCAAGTGGATCAAAGACTTCAACATAAACCCAGCCACTTTAAACATGATAGAAAAGAAAGTGGGAAATACACTTCTACGAATTGGCACAGGTGACCACTTCCTAAATATAACACCAGTGGCACGGACACTAAGACCAACAATCAATAAGTGGGATGTCCTGAAGCTAAGAAGCTTCTGTAAAGCCAAGGACACTGTCAATAGGACAAAACGCCAGCCTACAGAATGGGAAAAGATTTTCACCAACCCTACAAGTGATAGAGGACTGATCCCTAAGATATATAAAGAACTGATGAATCTAGAGCCCAAAACCTTGAATAACCCAATCAAAAAATGGAGTTCAGATCTCAAAAGGGAATTCTTAGCAGAAGAATGATGAGTGGCTGAAAGGCATCTGAAAAAGTGCTCATCATCTTTAACCAGCATAGAAATGCAAATCAAAACAACTTTGAGATACCACCTGACACGTGTCAGATTGGCTAAGATAAAAGACACAGCGGACAGCCTATGCTGGAGAGGATACAGAACAAGGGGAACACTCCTCTATTGTTGGTGGGAGTGTAAGCTTGTTTAGCCACTTTGGAATGCAGTATGGCGGTTTCTTAGAAAATTGAGAATCAGTTTCCCCAAGGACCCAGCAATACCACTTCTGGGAGTATACCCTAAAGATGCACAGTCACAAAAAAAAAAAAAAAAAAAAAAAGATGCACAGTCACACTCCAAAGGCATTAGCTCAACTATGTTCATAGCAGCGTTATTTGTAATAGCAAGAATCTGGAAACAGCCTAGATGTCCCTCAACTGAAGAATGGACTAACAAACTGTGGTACATCTACACAATGGAGTACTATTAAGCAGTAAGAAAAAAAATGACATTCTAAAATTTGCAGGCAAATGGATGGATTTGGAGAATATCCTCCTGAGCGAGGTATCTCAAACCAAGAAATGTAAGCAGGGATGTACTCACTCATTAGTGGACTCTAAACAAACAAACAAACAAGAAAAAATCAAAGCATGCCCAAGCTGCAAACCCCAAACACTGAAAAGCCTGGGCTCAGAAACACCTTGGACTGACTCCTTGGATCCCACTATAGAGGAACACCTGATTCAGTCTTGAGATTGGGGGAAAAAATTGAATGTGCCAGGAGTGGAGACTGAACTAAGCAATATTGGGACAGTGGGACCATGGGACTGCCTGCTGCCTTCCCAGGGAGAGGAGGCAGAGTTGTGGAAAAGAGAGAATGAACTGATGTGTTGGGAGGGGGAAGGGACCTTGAATAAGGATATACAAGGATAGAAAGTGTGACTTCTTTTTTAATAATAATAATAATAATAAAGTAACCCTATGTAAAAAAATAAAGATAGACAATCTATAAATGGGAATAAAGTTTCTTAATAATGGCTTCAAATATGATAATCATATGAACATCAACCAGGGTACACGTATCATGCAAAATGATAACAGTAACCTCAATATATATCATTGTACAAAATATCTAAACAGAGGTATACAAAACACCTTATGTATATATTATGACTAATGTTATGACTAGTATAAATAAACAGAGATAGAAGTTTCATGATGGGAATTACAATAATATTCTTAATATGCATTAATGTGTAAAATATTTTAAACAGAGTTAGAAACATGTACAAAATAGAGTACGTATAGAATCAATTTTATATTAATATACAGTTTACCTTAGACATATAAAATAATTTTAGATTTTAATTTGTATCAATATATAGATTATCTCAATCAAACATAAAATGATTTCACATTTGTATCAATATACAAGCATCCATGTCAGTGCAAATAGTCTTTGGCTCATATTTGTCTAATAATTATTTATAGGTAGATACATTAATCTACCTATGTGTATTCTATTGTTCTATTTGCAACCCAATTTTAACTTGTAACTACCCTATCAAAATGATAATCATCCATAACCCTCAGAGGACTAAATTTATCAGAGGAGGTGTGTAGTTTTTTATAAGGTTGTTTCCAGCTGACTTGTGGGTGAAGGCATCTCTGTGGAGTTCTATAAAAACTAAAACAATGTTTAGGTCCTAATAGACTGACTATAAAAACCTATGACCATTCTCAGAGTACTGGGTAAGTCTTGTTAAAGGTATGACATGAAGCTATCTTGCAACTGTCCTAAATGGTCTTTATTTCAAAAGTAATCATTGAGTAATATACAGCAGGTTCTTTCTCTGTCTCTGTCGTCTCACTTTCTCTCTCCCTCTCTCTCTTTTCTTTCTTTCTCTTTTTTTGACTTGTTGCAGTAAGTGCCTCATCTTCCCTCTGGATGCTTTGTAGAGTGCTGGTAGGAAAAATTATTGTTTATAGCAGAAAACCTAAGTAGTATTAATATCAAGTGAAGATTTTAAGTCTTCAAGAGAAAATTGTCTGCAGCTAAGATTCTTAGGTTAAAAAAAGAGGAAATATACATGGAAGTAGAATTAAAGATAAGAGTACAATAATATTGGCCCCTATATATTCTGGCTATCTTCTGTCCCACACCAGGTGGCTTTTCTGATATGAGACAGAATCTCTCAAATTTTCTTTACCAGTGTGCTTGGGTTTAGAAAGGGAGAATCCACTCTACAGTATTTAAGACAAATATTAAATGCATGGTCAGCAAAAAATAGAAGAACTCCTAATAATTGCAGGCAGTAATTTGTGAAGTCACTCATTTGTGAAGATTCAGACTATGTATGATGAACAAACATTACTGTTATGCAGTACTGCTGCTTTGAATGCTTGAGAAAAGATTTTAGACACAGGACAGACAATTGAGCCATATACTAAGGTCAGGAAAGGTTTAAAAGAATGTTATACTGACTGCAGAGATTGACCAAAGCAATACATAGAGCAGTATAAGATGCAGAAGTTAGAAAGCAACTAAGTCTTTCTTTGTTTTTTGACCATGCTAATTTGGAATGTCAGAGAATGCTTTTACTGTTGAAAATCAGATCTGTATCCATAGAGGAATGGATTTAGTATGCAATCAATGCTGAGTCTCTCAATTATGATAAAGAGAGTTGGGTAGTTCAACCCATTTCTTATGTTAGGGTAAGAAATCAAAGTATCAATTGCTTTAATGTGGTAAACTAGGTAATAAAAGAAAGAGCTGTATGCAAGGCATTTATAGAAATAATGTTCCTCTTAGGAATAATTTAAACCGAAGGTTTTAATGAACCTTCTGGATTATGTAGAAGATGTGGCAAAGCCTGACATTGAACTAATGAGTGTAGATCTTTTAGAGACAAATAAGGCAACCGTTAACCATCAGGAAATGCCTCTTGGGGTCTCTCATGGGAAGCTCCCAAAATATAGGCCACAAAATCAAAGATGGTTCAATCATATTCGGTCACACTGGAGAAACAGCTTCCTCAGGACAATTAGAAAATTCAATGCCTATAGTATAAAGAACAATACAGCATTGAATAATAGAACAACTTTAAGGAGAAATCAAAATTTCCAAGAAAAACCACAAAATGAATATTCTGGCAGACTTCCATAAATGACCAAAGCCAAAATTGAAAATACTAATAGATATTATTTTTATTCAAGGCTTAGGCAAGATAGGGGTAGATGTTTCAATCATAACTCCACAATCAATTCATCCAAAAATTGAATACCATATTTTAGGTAAAACAAAGTGTAAGATGGCTTAAATGCATAGGACAAGAAAAACAGTGAGGATGGCTAATATATCAGTAAATCAATAGGGGGGCTAATATAGCAGTGAATCAATAGGGTCATGAACTTCTACAACAATGGAATACCCAGATTAAAATTTGTTGTATGTCGTTTCTTGCCCAGATTTCCAGTCTATCCCAGAGGTTTGGACCCACTCTCAGCATCACAAAAACCTATGAAGTCCCACTGCCTGCTTATACAGGTTTCTATTATTTTTATGCTCATTGACATAGGGCCCAGGCATATAACTCCTTCATTTGAACTTCACCCATCTTGTTCAGCCAAGTGGCTCAGTACATTTTCTCAGCTTCATTTCATGGCAGTTCTAGGAATCTGTGGCATCTGTGTCTTCCTGAGATGTTTCCAGAGTTTTCTTAGTCTGGTAGCCCCCACCCACACTTCCTTTCTGCCTTTTGCCAATCAGCTTTTTATTAAACTCATAGGTGGGACAAATATTTATATTACCAGCATAATCCCAATATAAAAATTCTTCCAGACTCAGATATAAACCAAAAACTCAATTATGTTTCTGAAAACAGTATTTTAAGGCTTAAAAACAGTCACCAGCCATTCTGGTTGTGCAAAGACATAGCACAACAACTACTGATTCTGTAGAGACACCCTCAGCTCTTCCATTAAAATGGTTGACAGATAAGCCTATTTGGGTTCAACAATAGTCATTAACAAAAGAGAAACTGTAGGCCTTAGAACAGCTAGTACAGGAACAGTTACATGCTCAGCATATTGAAGAATCAATCAGCCTTTGGAATTCTTCTGTAACTGTCATCAAAAGGAAATTTTGAAAATGGAGAATGGTGACAGATCTAAGAGCAATAATTAAAGGGATTCAACCAATGGGCTCTTTACAATCTGGTGTTTTCTTGTCTTTCCTGTTATGTAAGGAATGGCCTATTATAGTTATTAATTTGAAAGACTGTTTCTTTATCATACCTCTATGAAACACAAATTTTATTTGCTATTTAATAAAAACTCAAAGTCAGATATTGGAAAAGGCTTGGATATCAGAGAGAAAAAGCAGCCCACCATCAATTCTCACCCAGCCAATTTCTCAGGGTAAAAGCTATCTTCCTTAGCTGGGCTTATCACTTCTTCAGAATACCACAGCATCTGCCTACACCTCCTTAAATATCTTTTTCACCCAGTTGTTTTGCTTCTGGGTTCAACTCTGCATTATAATTCTAAAGTTAATATTATAGGTGTGACCTACTACTATTTGGTAGTTAGGCCTTGAAACAAAAAAATCTTTGCATCTGGAGTTATAGGATTAAAAGCATAGGTCTTACCTTTGATGGGATTAAAAGGTGAATTATCAACTGTCATTCCTGTGCTGGAATTAAAGGCATAAGTTACCACTGTCTGACTCTCCTAGCTTCACTGTGGGTAAATCTGTTCTCTGATATTCCAGGCTGATGACTTGTTTTCTTTAAGGGTCTGGCAACAGAGAGTTTAATTATGCTCCAGTAAGTAAATGAGCAACATGAATGGGTGTTTTTGTAAATGAGGAGATCATAAGAGTGGGCATGAATTTAGGAGGTCTGATAACTGAGTTTGATGGGGTATATGATGATGATGTAAAAACACCAAATAATGTATATATATATATATATATATATATATAGAAAAAAAAAGAATGGGAAAGGCCAGACTGAACACACCACAGAACTTTTCTGCTGAAGGCCTGGGGAGTAGTATAAAGGTTCAGAGAACAGTGAGGTTTGAAAGCTTTCAAAGAAGTAAAAGCAGAGTGGGCTGAGTGCTGAGGGCCAGGCCTCAGACTTCCTACCTAGAACATTGGCTGCTGCACCATGGAAAGATGTCAGGACAATGCTTCTATACATTTGTTTTACAGTCTTTAATATTTCATCTTTTGTATAATCCATGCAAAATAAAAAATAGAACTTTAAAATTTAAAATAAATAAATATAAAACACATCACCACACCTCTACAAAAACAGGACAAGAAAAAATTGCCTTTATGATGCCCATCTACAATAACTCATAACTGGTAAAGAGATACCAATGAAGAGTTTTCCCACAAGGAATGTTGAATAGTCCCAACTTATGCCAATATTTTGTACAACAGGCATTAGAAGTGATATACAAATGACTCCCACAATCTATCATTTATCATTATATGGATTATATCTTCTTTGCCCACTCAAAAATAGATACATTAGAAAGAAAGTTTAAAGAAGTAAAGAATATTTTGCCTGATTGTAAATTATAAACTCCTCCTGAAACAATAAAAAGAATATATTCAATTAATTATTTTAAATATAAAATAAGTCTACAGAAAATAAGATCCCAAAAGATGCAACTCAGGAGAGATAGAGTAAGAATTTTTAACAATTTCCAAAAACTATTATGAAATAGTTCCCATATAGGGCCCATCACTGGAATAAAAATATCATGAATTAGCTAATATATTCAAAACCTTAAATAGTGATAAGGACTTAAATAGTCCCTGAAAATTTTCTGATGAAACTGAGCGAGAATTAGTTTTAGTGGAAAATAAATTACAAAATGCATACTTGAATTGTGTAAATCCAGACCTTGATTGTGTTCTGATTATTTTACCCTCTAAGCATTCTCCTACAAGAGTTATAATGCAAAGGGAAAATATTATAATGAAATGGATATATCTGCCACATAGGCCAAGTAGAAAATTGAAAACATATGTGGAAAAGTTTTCTGATTTGATTTTTAAATGAAGATTAATATTTTGTCAATTGACAGGAGAGAATCCAGCAGGAACTGTTGTGCCCTTAACTAATGAAGAAATTGATTAATTATGGGCAGATGACAAACCTTGGCAAAAAGATTGCCGTAATTTTTGGTGAGAGATTGATAAAAGATATCCCCAAGGCAAGAAAACATTGATTTATATATATACACATTTATATGTGTGTATACATATATATATGTGTATATATACATATAAATACTAACTGGACTCTTCGTTGTGTTGTATGAGATAAATCAATTTCTGGAGCTCCTATGTTTTTACTGATACAAACAAACCAGGAAAAGCAGGTTACAAATCAGAAAATTTACATAAGTAAAGTGGCTCAATGCTCTTATAATTTTTCCCAGAAGTCAGAATTATATTATATATTATTATATATGATATATTATATATAATTATAATATTACGGTATTAATGGACTTTACAGAACCTTTTAACATAGTAATTGACTTTCAGTATGCAAAAAGAGTACATATTGCTGTAAATATTGAAACTGCTGATTTCATTTCTGATGATACAGAATTAATTTCATTGTTTATATAACTACAGGATATTATTAGAAATAGAATTCATCTTATATTTTTAAAACACATATTAGATTCCACACAGATCTGCCAAGTCCTCTAGTACCATGTAATGATGAAATTGATCAGTTATTAATAGGAAACATGCTGGATGGAGGCTTCATAATTTCACAAGAGACATCATGTTAATAGCAAAGGATTAAAACAGAGATTTTCCATTACTTACCTACAATCCAAGAAAATTGTAAAGTATTGTCCTATTTGCTTCTTCCATAACCAATCATCATTACCTGGTGGAAGCAATTCTAAAAGTACACAAAGAAATAAGATTTGGCAGATGAATGTGTTTTATTTTGCAGAGTTTGGAAAGATAAAATATGTATATCATACCATTGACACTTAGGATTACAATGGGCAACTACCCTGAGTTCTGAAAAGGCTGATTCTGTAATTACACACTTTTTGGAAGTCATGGCAATTATGGGAATTCCTGTTCAAATTAAGACTGATAATACTCCAGCATATGTTTTCCAAAGGATAAAGCAGATTTTTGAATATTATAATATAAAGCAAATTACAGGTATACCACACAATCCTACAGGACAATCACTTGTGGAAAGATTTCATCACACCTTAAAAGAGATGCCTCATAAACAGAAAGGAGAAACAAAAAACCCAGGGAGAGTTTGCATAATGCCCTAATAATCTTAAATTTTCTACATGCTAATAAGAAAGGAACAATGGCTGTGGAGAGCCACTGGAGAATAGATAAAACTTCTGAGATAAATCAATCTGTGTACTTCAAGAATGTGATGACCTAAGAATGGAACCTGGGATATGTGCTTCACTGGGGAAGGGATTTTGCTTTTGTTTCCACAAGAGAAAAAAATATGGATACCAACAAAATTAATAAAGATCTGATTCAAAAAGAAGACACCTGAAGAGAAGAAGTAATGACTCATTCATCAATATGATAATTGAATATATGGTAAGGAAAACTTACTTAACAAGGTTGGAGCAAGGTTTCATTTTTGTCTATACAGAAGAACAGACATCACTATCTTCAAGAAATCTAAAGGACACTGGATGCTTAGATGCCTAAAACAAAAAGGAGGTCAATTATGAAAGAATTGCAGGCAAAGGAATATAAGGTCTATTGACACCAATATGAAATACAGGGTAAATGCTCAATTCTATGTTTCTTAAAAAATGTGGTTCAGATTTAATTATAGATCAAGCTGGCTTTGGAATTGGAGTAAGTAGCTTTCTCCTTTAAACCCAAGCAGGTTATTAAAGAAAATTTTAAGAGATTCTGTCTCATACCAGAAAAGCCACCTGATGTGGGACAGAAGACAGCCAAGACAAATAGGGACTAATATCATTTTATTTCTAATAGTAATATAGTATATAATAATAGTAATTATTTCTAAATTTATCTCTATTTATTCTTTCTTTACTTATTAAAACATTCTTTGCATACAGTTTTCTCCTGAAAACATAACTTCTTTATTTAATATTAATGATTTTTAAGTTTTCTACTGTAAACAACCAATTCTCCTACCAGCAATCTCTAAAGCATCCAGAAAGAAGAGGGACCACATCACAACAATTCTACCTGGTTTGTGATAAGAAAATAACTGGTATATATCACTCAGTGACTATCTTTATCTTTCATGTTGTATCCCCAACAAGAATTCCAGATGGATGGCCTTATCCAGTACTCTTAGCATGGTTATAGATGTTTAGAGTGGACCTAACCACTGCTTTAGTTTTTATAGGACCCCATAAAATACCATCACTCACAAGTCAGCAGGTAGCAATTCTATGACAAACTATAACCCTCTCCTTATCAGTTTTGTCCTCTAAGGGTTATAAATAATTGTTACTCTGCTAGAGTGGTTATAAATTATAATTGAGCTGAGGGTGGAACAATAATATAGACTAGGGCATCTTTTTTAAAGAAGAGAAAAGGAAACAGGTAAAACAGATTATTGTATCTATCTGCAAATAATTATTAGTCAAATATGAACCATAGACAATTTGCACTGGTATAGATGCTTGTATGTTGATACATATGTAAAATTATTTTATATGTATGCTTGAGATAATTTGGTTTTTTTCTGACAGCAAATGTGAAGAGATTTATTATTACATTCCAAGTCGACTTCACTGCTCACAGAAAATTGAGTGATCTACAAGATCTCATTCTTTGGGTATAGACTGAACTTAGATGAGTAGGCACAGAGTCCCCATTTTACAGAGGAAAAAAATAAATTTGTTTATTTATTAGTTAGGTTTAAGGACTATCACCAGGCCTGGGCATGGCAACTAAGCATGCTTGAGATAATTTGTATATTAATACAAATTTAAATCTAAAATTATTTTATATGTCTAATGTAATTTGTATACTGACACAAAATGGAATCTGCAATTGCCATATTTTGCATGTCTTTCCCTTTATTTAAAATATTTTGACCATTACGCATGTCATTATTATTTCCACAATGCAAATTTTACCTCTGTTTGATAACACTAGTTAAAAGATATATATATTCCTTATTTGTTTAAGATGTTTTATATACCTCTGTTTAGATATTTTATATAATGATACATATTTAGGATACTGTTGTCATTTTGCACTATACATTTACCTTTGTTTGTTTATGTAATTGTCATCTTTGAAATTATTTAAAAACTGCATACTTATTTGTAGATTGTCTATTTTACACTGTAGGCTTCAGTCTTTAGGATGATAAGAATTGCAGATCACAATTACTTAGGTTTGCCATGTAACAATCATGTTGTTTAGATTTTTCAGATTTATTGTAAAATATATCAGATAGACAGGAGTCTTCAACCATGTCAAAGACCTAAGGAATATGGCATTTAATGTTTTATTATTCAGAACTTGACCATGAGAGATATGACAACTCCTGGTATTAGCGTTTCTTTCCCGAGATAGTGTTGAGCATCAAGGATATTCCACAAGGAGTTTGTCTATCTTGGCAGACAATGGCCTATAGGACAATAAACTGCCTTTGCCTCAACTGCTGATAGTAAGTATGCTGTCCAATTTGGATGAACAAGATGAAGGATAGAGACTGCTGAAATATGTCAAGACAAGATAAAGGAGTTTCTCAAAATACCCTGCTTCTGAAGAGATCTGTCACATGTCCTAGGCCTGTACCCAAAAAAAGGTGGATGCTCCAACTTTGCGGAAAATCTGTGGGTAACTGTTCAGGCAACTGACTATTGCTGTCCTCTTCTAAATCTTGAAAGCTTTGTTCTTGTGCTTCCAGGTTATTCAGGTAATATATTTTTCTTCTCAGGTCTTTGATGCTGTTGAAGACTAGACAGTTAAGTTTACTACCATCTCATAACTTAGCTAAGAGTATTCAGGTATTGAATTTATACTATTCAACATAAACAGCTCTGAAGTGATCCCTGTGCACTGCCATTTACCAATATTCTGGATATTTGAGATATATATTATATTTGCTCTTTGTTAGTTGTAGTTTGACCTTGTTTATGTTATTGCCTTTTCCTCTCCTAGATATTACCTTATAATTATTTCTATTGTATATAGTTTTATACTTAGGTTTAGACTTTCTTAGTTAGAGAAAACAGGGAGATGTAATAGGATACAGGTGTTATTGACAGAGACCTAGAGGTGTCAGTTTGGGGTTCCAAGACTCTGAATGGGGCATGGTCAGTCCCCAGTGAGAACCCCACTATATGATCCCTTTCCTTCATGTTTATTCCTATATTTCACTCTCCAAGAATGGCCTTAAGGTTCAATTTATATTAATCCTTTATATTATCAATTGCCAGTGAATAATACTGCAATAAAGACCCACTTGTGTTAGTTTTTTGCATGTGGCGCGTGAATGGAATCTCAACACCGGAAGTACCACACTAGAGTTTATTACAGCAGGGAGCAGAGATGGGGCAGAAGGGAGCAGAGAGAGGAGAGAGAGAAGAGAGACTGGGGCTTGTGTGAGCCCTTTCATTGAAAGGGTGGGCGGGCCCATGTTTGCATCGCCACACCCAGGGGGATGATTGACAGTTACATTCCAGGTGAATGCAAGCTTTGGAAATCCTTACATTTCACCCTTTGATCATATATAAAAAAAAACGGGTTTATGGTGAGGGGATGGGACGGAAATAGGTCGTCGTGGTCGTCTTTGTTACTTCCTGCTGACACAAGGATGGAGAGAGAGGTCTTTAGCTCATCTTGCTGGCAGAATGAAGGATTTGGATCATAGGGCCGTGAAGTTTGTTTCCTGGAGCTGGGAAAAAAATATGAGTTAGTGATAGAACTTTGGGAGTGATTAAGCGGAAAGGAGTTTGTAAATAGACTTTGAGTTAGCTGGGTGTGAATGGTTCTTTTCTTTTGCTAAGGGATTCTATTGTCTGCAGTGATAGAGCTTTGGGGGTGATAGGCTAAGGGAAAGGAGGGAGTAAACCTTGAGTTAGCTGCATTGTGTGAACGGTGATTTTCTTCTGCTAAGGGATTCTATTGTCTGCTGCCTGCATGTTAATGTCTGCGGATCCTTGCTAGGCCTGGGAAACGGAAAGGATTAAAGTGTCCTGTATTTTGCCTACCTGGACTCCTGCAGGGTGGTGGGGAATGGTCTTTGTTTTACCTGCAATGCATCCTCAAGGAGTGGCTGCTTCAACCACAGAGTTGAATGACCTTTTGTTTACCTGGGTTTCTAAGCAGACTGCCTGGGGCCCTTTGTTTATCATCTTGGCTTTTGCTCTGGCCTGCTGCAAAGGAAGCTTGGAGCTGTTTTTTTTAAGATTTTGGGTCTCTTGTCTGGCTATTTTGAGGAGGGGGGATAAAAGGTTTAAGATTAGACAAATGAATCCAATGTGGGAAGCCTTCTAGTTTAGCAGCTGTAGGCGTTGTCAGAATTACTCTATACAGGAAGCTGACCCTCCGTGAAACTAGTTCACGTTTACACTGACCGAGGGGGAAACTCACCAATCAAGCCGGTGTTGTGCGCATACGGTCCGCGACCAGGCAGATTGAAGGTGGTCTCCAGTGGAGGCTCGGAACAGGGGTCCCCAGTGCCTATGAGTGCTTAGGGCTGGGGGAGGCCCCCGCCGAGCACGGCACCAATGTTAGTTTTTTGCACGTGGTGTGTGAATGGAATCTCAACACCGGAAGTACCACACTAGAGTTTATTACAGCAGGGAGCAGAGATGGGACAAAAGGGGGCAGAGAGAGGAGAGAGAGAAGAGAGACTGGGGCTTGTGTGAGCCCTTTCATTAAAAGGGTGGGCGGGCCCATGTTTGCATCGCCACACCCAGGGGGATGATTGACAGTTACATTCCAGGTGAATGCAAGCTTTAGAAATCCTTACAACTTGCCCAAACACAAGATAACTTCCTAGAATGCTGTAAGCCTTAGATTTAGGAAAATAACAAGCTACATGTTAGTTTAAAATAACTACACCAATGTGCTTGTGCATGTAGTTGGGAGATACATAAAATTAGGCATACATAAAATTAGGCATAAAATTAGTCAGGATGTATGCTTGGAATCCTGCTTGGACCTGTTGGAAAATTCAGTGAATTACAAGTTTTAACTTTTTAATCCTCTGCCAAAGGGTATTTGTAAGTGGGGCTCCAACACCTAGGCATCACAACAAACTAAGGACATAGTAGGATATTGCAGGACAAACTTAGAGTTTGGCAAGGCCCAGTATCTGGATCTTAGGCAGCCCAGGGGTAGGGGAAGGAGACAACTGAAACCGCATCTGATCTGTTCATTTCTTTTGGTCAGATTAGTGGACCACTCTGTACAGTACCGACTTCATTATCTTACATTTTGTGGTGTAATTTTGACTCTATGCCTTATGTCTGTACCTGTCTCTCTGACTCAGGATGGCATAATGGATGAACAAGACTGATATGCTGGTGCAGATTCAAATGGTCCAGAAATAGCATAGCTTTGGAGCACAGGCTTCAGTGGGCCAGACCTGGAGCTCAAAGGGAAGTCTGAAGAAAAACCAGAGCTTCCTGTGGAAGCTGGCAGGCAGGCCCAGCTGCAGCACCACTGTGCAGCTAGAAATACAGTGTCAACATCATGCCCTATAGCTGCTTACTGTGGTGGCTCATGGGATAACCCAGTGCTCTTAGAATCTTCCAGCATATCAGAAGTTTTCGTTACCAATCTCCATCCCAGCTGCAATTGTAACACTGAAGGATTTGGGAATTTTTTTTTTTTTTTTTGGTCTGTCTGATTTTTATGTATAGTTGAGTCTGTATTTTCTGAATAAGTAGGGAAAGTTTTGTCTGTTTGTTTTGAATGTATGAATATGTGGTAGCCACCATGTTCTGACTGGTCTTAAATATGTGAGCTTATTGTGCTGTTTCTTTTTTTTTTTTTTTTTTAAACTTTGTTTATTTATTTATTTGCCTTGGTGTTTTGACTGGAACTACAGACAGTTGTTAGCTGCCATGTGGGTGCTGGGAATCGAACCCAGGTCCTCTGGAAGAGCAAACAGTGCTCTTATCCGTTGAGCCATCTCTCCAGCCCCTATTGTGCTGTTTCTATTGTTGTGAGCCATCAGTGTTTAGAATTTACCTCTGAGCTTTCTGACCATTGGATCTAATGTAATAGAAATTCAAATGTTATTTGGGATTGGATAATATTAAGAGTGATTTTTTTCTTTTGTTTTATGTTTTTTTTTAATATTCTACCCGATTGAAAGACTGGCTCTGAAACTGGATTATTAGTTTCATTTAATTGCTTGAATCTATTATATGAACTTTCCATACCAAAAGTTTGTATGCTTATTGAGTATGATTAAAAACCTCTATGTAGGTAATATTAAAAAAATCATGTGGTATGATTCTCTTTTGGAATATGTGCAGCCTGTGGCTTGTCACCATCTTTAGCAGCCACATGACTATCAGCCATCTTTTATAAGACTGGAGAGGTAAGTCCTATGACTTTATTGTCTTCTTGATTAAGGGCAATTACA
The DNA here is from genome assembly GCA_004025045.1 of Sigmodon hispidus. NCBI lineage: Eukaryota > Metazoa > Chordata > Mammalia > Rodentia > Cricetidae > Sigmodon > Sigmodon hispidus. The sequence continues at coordinate 124,192 of PVIH01004356.1, forward strand.
TAGTGTGACCATGGAGACAGTAATAGGTCTCCAAGGTATGTTGGATTGGGATGCACAGTATTATAATTCCTGTTCTATTTTGAAAACAAGACTTATATAACATAATATTTAAAAACAATTCTTATTTAATACGGTATTAAAACTTTACTTTCATGCATTCATATATAAGAACATACCTTGCTGACAGCCAAACTTTATAACATGAGAGTAACACAGATGGTATTGATTTTAAAGACATAAAAATGCCCCTTGAGATTGGCAAGGGTGGAGTCAAAGAGATGACCAAACCAGAGAAATCCCAGAAGCATTGAACTATTTGCACTTTTGGAATTTGCTTTTCCTAAGGCATATTATTGTTGTGTCCTGCATCTTTTTTCTTGAAGTAAAAAACAATAACAACAACAACAAAGAACCCTTTATTTTTGCTATCATAGAAACACACAACTGGCTGTGAGGTTTTAAACTTCTTCCAGAGGAAATTTTGGAATGTTACAGAAAATTAAAATGGACAAAAATAATATATTTAAGGAACAGCCTTTAAAATATTTGAAATTATAAGGCTATAAGAATTTTAAATTTATAAAATATTTTATCATGATGTTTTATTAATATGTAATCTTGATAAATAGACAAATAAAAGTCTAAAAATTTGATTCACAACTATGAGCACTAAACATTAAACACTAGAGACTGAGGCATTTCTCTTTTATGAAACAGCAAGACCTAAGCAGTCTAGCAGAGTTTCTCCTTACCTAAGGTCTATTCAGGCTAGCAGAGACTGATTTAAGAGTGTATGTCTGATCTTTTTGTTTCTGCTAGCATTGTTGAGCTGTAGTTATTCTGAAACTGAGTCATGAACGAAACTGTGATATTTTGTCATTGTGTATGATATAAGGACCAGGAAAGTAAAGTTGCCATTGTCCCTCTGGACTATATTCATGATTAAAAATTTTACTTTTGGTACTAAAGAAGCTCTAATTCAGAAATTGGGTGCTCATTCAGAACTATACTTACAGTTATGCTTAGTACTAATGTAATTAATTACAGAAAATCGTTTCACTTAGCCTCTTGTACATGTTTTCATGTTTCAAGCAAGTACCTAAAACTAAGAAAATTTGTTTAGCTCAGATATACCTTAAAAGGTAATGGTCTTCAAGCTTGTCAGAAATTTGCTGAACAAAGACAGTGCCCCTTGGAATCTGTTAATGCTAAGCAGTGGGCAGAACTTGCCCCAATATCTTTTTTTTTGCGTTAGAAGTTTTAATTGCCAAGCCATAGCAACACTTCAATAGATTAAAAAGCTTGCAAAATAAATAAGTAAATAATAGCCACATACAAGTAACTTAGTCCCTGTGGATGAACATAGTACATACTACACACAAGTACACAGAAGTATTTGAACTTACTACATACTATATACAATCTACTTGCAACATTCTACTTTAGAATGTTGAAATACCATTAAACATCTTTACTGCCCAGAACCCAGATCAAACTGTGGACAAACAGGACACTGGAGAGTTGATTGTTCCACTTTGTCTAGATGAAGTAAGGTCAGCCTCCTTTATGTTCCTCCTCCACAGAAAAACCTTTCATCTCAGCCTGGTAGAGGAAGACTGAGTCTTCCTGGTACCTTTACCTCCAATGCCATGGAGATCACAGGAGCCTTGGATGATGTCACGAGCAAAATCCCGGGCACTTCCCCAGTGGTCAGCTGGAGACGAATTGGACAGAAAGCTCAGACACTCAATGGCGGTTCAATAACCTTTTACTGATGCTTATTCAGAATACATAATCCACATCAAGCACATTAATCACACATTAATATGATCACACATTAATATAATCATACATTAATATAATCATACATTAATATAATCATACGACCTTTTCTCGCCGCTCGTGTTCCACGCTTTCTGTCAGTACCCGACGGGTGGATGTAGCCAGGCCTCAATCACTGGTTCGGACGGCAATTCGCTTGGAGCCTTGTCCCCCCGTGCCTAGGATATGGATCTGGTCCTTCAGCGTCCTGGGAGTCGACCAGGGTCGGAGGGAGTTTGACTGCAGAGCCTCCTCAGAGTTTCCAGGTGTTAGCTTCTGAGGGCTGGCTGGAGTCCCCTTCACTTCAGCCGTGAAGCTCGGGTCAAAACTCAGCGGCTTTGGGTCTGCTCTCCCTTAATATGCTAATTCGGTGGCCAGGCCTCATCACCCTAGCAACTGGGTGAGGTAATCCTTCTCACTTATCTATCCTTGCCTTTCACTCTGTAACTCCTGATAGCCAGAGTGGGCTCGGGAGGAGTGCTAGGAGGGTGGCCTTCTGCTTATCTTTGTTTCCCTCTGGACCTCTATCTATGTCTTCACACATTAAATTATGTCACTCAGGCTAGCCTAAACTTGTCCAAAAGGACTTCCATTTTATGCTTTCTACAGATGACCATCTAGGTAATGAATTAGTCTCTCTCTTTTGAATCAATACATTTGGATTATACTACTTGCTATAACTTATCCTTCTCAGATCTTTAATGACATTGCCAGATTAACTGTAGCTTTGTCATCTTGGCAGCAGCAGACAATTAGCTGTTCCCCCAAAGGCTGTAGCCACCTTGTTAGTTAATTTAATGCTATCAAGTCTCATGTTAAGACAGACAGAGTTAGCTTGCTAACAGATTTTATATTAAAGAACAAACAGGTTTCTGGTATAATACCTTGCAATGACATTTTAAATAATAACCAGTCATGTCTCTGGTGTTTAGATAAAAAGAAAAAGTGTAAAATCTATGCAAACTATGAGGGTCTAAGAAAATGTTCTAAGATATATAAGTGTAAACTCTAAAGACATAAAAATTTATTTGAGCTGAAAAAAAGAAAAATATTTAGACTTCTCCCTCTCTATGCTATTGTTATACTGAGATTTTTTTGTAAATTTTTTTATTTAAAAAGCTTTTTTCTCATACCCTGCATTGCTCCCCATCCCTTCTCTTATCCTGTCTTCTCTCAGCCTTCTTTCCTCTTCATCCCCATCCATTCCCTAGGGAGGGAAGACAAGGACTCCCAAGGTGAGTCTCTTTAGTCTGGCATATCCAGTTGAGGTAGGTCCGAGTCCCTCCCTCCAGTATCAAGGCTGACTATGATGTTTCTCTGTAGGAAATGGGCTCTGAGAAGTCATTTCATGTTCCTAGGAATAAACTTTGTTCCTACATCAAGAGGCTTCACAAACTGCCCGTGCAGTCTGACTGTTATCTACATTTGGAAGGTTTATTCCTGTCCTTGAAGGTTTCTCAGCTGTCATTTCAGAGTCAGTGAGCTCCCAATAGAACTTTATCCTTCCTCTAATTTTCAGTTATTTTCCACATAATTTATTACTTCGAGCCCTAATAAAGACCATTCCCAAACACCAATTTCTAACACCAAAGAGATTTTTTTATTAAGTAAGTTAAAGAGACAAGGTGGCTGAACCTGAATCAGGCAAAAACAGAAACAAATGGCTTTGCTGGTATCATTTTAAGAGGAGAAATAGGAAGATCTGTGTTAAATAGAATGAGCTTGGATGAATTGGCAATTTCTGACTGGCCATGTTAATTAGGGTAGCCAAATGAGGATTTTTGATTGCTGGACCTTAATTTTTTTATAGTTGGACCTTTGTGATCACATCAGGCATGAGTCAGGGATTGAGAAAGTGACCACACAAGGAGACAGACCTCAGTAGATAGCTTAGGAATATAATCTACTGGTTTATCAAGGGGAAGGGAATGGAGGAGGGTAAGATCTGCTGGCACCAAGTTTGTCAAGCTCAGGCTTGTTCTCTAACATGAGTAATATCATGTGTGAGATGAATAATTTTATCCCTGAGATAAAAAATCACAATACTCAGTGAGATGATTGTCTTTCTTGAACTATGATTATTTCTATGGGAATTATGTTGTTGGCATGGTTTCCAGTGCCTTAGTCTCTACTCAGCAAAGGCAAGAAATTCAGTACTGGTTACTCTATTGTAGTCACAGTCACTAGTCACTAGGTGACAAATAGCTGCTAAAGTGCACCTTTGCTAAAATGCAAGTTGATTAGAGCCTAAGAGCAAGCACTAAGAACTTTATCACCTCTGTGAAGTTAGGATGGTAGTTTGGATGTTTTTCCACAGAACATGACTGGAGTAATTAATTATCTTAAAAAATAGCATTCCCTTAATACTGTAAACATTTGTACTGAATAACCTATTTTCCCCCTCCCGCAAGCAAAACTGGTGAACAGCGAATGAAGATACGGAATTCAAAGCTCTAATGGACCTTTTTGAAGACAAGTTTGTGGCTTATGTGGAGTTTACATGGGCCTCTGATGGAAGAAAGCTAATCTGTTTAGTATTTTGTGCATTTTACTAAAATGGCAGCTTAACATTGTGTATCTGCTATTGTGATGCCAATGCTGGTGTTTTAAGTGGAAAAATAACCTCTTTGCTTTGTGCTGTGTACACAAGATTTCTGGAAAAGTAAAGAAAAACCCTTTTTATGGCTCACACAGCTTAAAAGTAGCTGTCACTCAAACATGGTGTAAGGAGCATAAAATGGAAGCTTTAGGGCAAGGCAGAGTAGCCATTGGGTGATGTAATACAACTTGTGTGAAGTGAGATAAGAGTGAGAAAAATATTTTGATGCTTAAAGTGAGAAAAACAAATTGAGGAAAACATGTTTGTACAGAAAAACAAGTTGAGAAAAACGTGTTTACTTAAAGTGTGATAACCAGATGCAAAGTTGTTTATGCAGAGTGTGATAAGCAGATGTTAGGCAGAAAAGTACGAGTTGTTTACTTAAGGGTGTAAATACAGCGACTTCAGCTCAGTTGGAGAGCTCACCTGCTCTGGGAACGGACTGCCTCCGATCCCCGGTCCAGAGACGAGAGCAGCTTGACCAGACCAGAAACAGGCCTGAGGAAAGAGTCCTGAGCGATTGGCCCGAACCAGCGATTGATCGCGGCTTGGCTACTCTCCTCGCCCGAGTGCTGACAACCGAGATCCAGATGCACAGACGTTGGACAGGTCGTAGCAACTTACTGTTTTATTGTATTGTTGGGTTGTGTGATCTTGATGAGCATAAGTAAAGGTTATTGAACCACCACTAGTGTCTGAGTCTCGTTGTCCTGCATCTCTGCCTGACCAGCGGAGAGTACTCGGGAGCTGCTCGCAACGCAACACATGGGCTCACAGTTGAGCTGCTTTTGTTTTATTCTAAATAAATTGTTTCTTTTGAGGAAAAAAAGATTAGCGCTCCCTCTCAATAATAAGACCCCATTGAGCCTGAACCTTTTCAGGTGAGAAATAGACACTAACTCCCACACCTAACGAAGAAGCTATCTACAATTAATATCAACTTAAAAAGTAAAAATTCATTTTCTCCAATGACTTCTCACTGAGTATACTGACCACACTTAACGGTAGGCCCCATGCCCATCAGTAGTAGCCAACACAAAATAAATTCAATATTATTTTTGTAGGCTTTTTGTTTCAAACTGCTTCATTGGAATTTTTCATCTTACCTATTTTTTGTTTATATATTCTAGTTCCTGATGTTACATTTTTGTGATTTGTTTTGTATGTGTCTGTTTTTCTGTGTTTTTAAATCTTTAATCTGGTTTTCATTGTTTGCTATTTGTTTTCTAAGAGATAGTGGAGTGTGTGGAAGTAGAAACGATCTGGGGAGGGTTATTGAGAGAGGGAAAACCATAATCAAAATGTATTGTATAATAGTTTTCAATTGAAAAATGTATGAGAAAATAATTAGTCATATAAGTAGTTGAGTTGGTAAAGTGCTTACCCAGGAGCAATGCAAACTGAAATATTCTACTCTCAGCACTGCATACACTGAAGATAGCAGGACATACTTATATCTCAGCATTTTTGAGGTTGATGGAGGAAGGTTGGAAATTCTTCTGCTACATAGCAAATTGTAAACCAGATGGGGGATACAAGAGGCCCTATAACAAACAAAGCAAAGCAAAACAAATGCCTACACCACTGTCTGAGCATCCATGGAGGCACTAAAATCTTTTTCTCCATTTTTTTTAAGAAAAAGATTTTATTTATTTATTTTTTATTATGAATAAATTCATATTTTTATCCATGTATCCCCTTGTGGGAGATTTTATTTTATTTATATTTTTCTTATTGAAGGAGAAGGCACAAGCCTCAATCACTAACCCAGAAGTTATCCCTCATTAATAACCACTCAAAAAACCTCATTGAAATTGGGGCTCTGCTCTTGCAGTAGAACCATAGTTTATTTCTGGTGCATGAACTGACATCTCAGAGTCCATTTCCCACAGAGAAAAACCTTACTCTGCCTTGATACTGGCGGGAGGTACTTGGGCCTACCTCAACTTCATATGCCAGACTGCACTGAACTGACTCACCTTGGAATTCCTTGCCCTCCTGGGAAATGGAGTAGGGGGAGGCTGAGAGAGTACAAGGAGGAGAGGAGGGAGAGCAGTGGAAGGAATGGAAAGAAATCTTTTCAAATAAAAAAAATCTATTTAAAAAAAGTTAAAAAAAACTGGAGCTCTGCTGTTAGTTGCATAAAATGCTAGATAAAAAATTAAGAAGCAATGGAACACTTCAGGTGATTTGAAAACAATCATTTGCATTCTTTGGCTTATAGATATCCTTTGTGTTTCCATGTTATTATTACTGAAATAAAAAAGACTATTTAACCCATATACTGATTAGAAGCATGGACCACTTATATGTAAAATAAGCATGGACCACTACAGAAACCAATTGATATTATGAAAGCAGTACCCGTTAATGGTGTTAAAAATGAAGTCATTCCTTAGGTGCCTGCAATTATTTGTGTATGATTTATACTTGGTGGGCATTTCCTTATCCGTGTCCATTGGTGCTCCCCTTGTTCAGCTCCTGGTTAGGCAGTCATGTTGGGAGACTTTTTGGATTAAAGCTTTTGGCATTCTCATAAGACACAAACTAGGCAAAATTCCTAGTTTTCTGGCTCTCACAGCCTTTCTATCCCCTCTTCTGAAATGATCTGAGTATTAACTCTGAAAGTTATTTTGTTTTTTACTTTTTGAGATTTTAGTATAATTACTTTGCTTACTTTCCTTTTTTTCCTCCAAACTTTGACATCCACCTCTCCTTGCTCTTTCTCAAAGTTCATGGCCTCTTTTATATTTTATTGGATTATATTTCTAAATATTACATGTCTGTTGGTAATGTCTATATTTGGAAGTTGCTTTTTAGATTTATTCATTGGAACTAAGCTCCACAACTCTGCAATTTGTTTGGTGTGGTTTTCTATAATTGTCTCTACTTCACAAAGAAATTTTCTTGATGAGGTATAAGAACTACATTTATCTGTTGATATAATAACAAATAACTAGAATATACTTAGAGATAATTCTGGTTCAGTATGATGGTAATTGTGGGTTAAACTCCAAGATCCATGACTACACCAGCTTTGCATTGTTGGCAAGGTTTCAATTCCATGCATAATTTCCCTCTTGTTGAGAGGATCTTAAGTACATACAATAAGACAGCTTTTTATCAAATATATCATATATATGTTTGCCACCACTTCACAGTTATTAGGGTTATTGAGTCATACTCTTCATTGCTGTGGTTCATAGGTGTCATATCTATATAAGACTATTGATTGCATCCTTCATTTGGAAATTTGCCTGATGCCTTTGGGAGAACATAACTTTGGGAAGAGGCTTTCAGATAATTCACAGTGCAAAGGTCTATAGTCTTTCTCAGAGAAAAGTACATCAATTGACCATTCAATACCAAAAAAATCAGCCCTGCAAACATACAAGAGATATTATCTGCACTGAACAGATTATATTTATAAATTTAGAAATATACATTTATATACATACATGTATGTATATAAGAGCAATTATAAAAAAGTGACTATGGATTTGAAAGAGAGATAGAAAGAGTATTATAGTAGGTTTGGAAGGCGTGAGGAGAAAGGGGAATGAAGTAATTATATTATTTTCTCAAAAAATAAAATAACTAAATTTACTAAAAATTAGAATATTTTGAGAGAAATATAAAGACCAATACCTCTATTTTGATACTCTCATGACAGATGTGAAAATAAAAGATACTCAGTTTTAGTAAAATGGTATTAAAATTATTTTTGAGTATGATCTTTATAGAACCATAAATAAGTATTAAAAGTCATAATAATGCTTTGACATATAAATACATAATGGACACAGATTTACAATAAAAAATTCTCACAAAGAGATCCTGAAATATAATTTTTCCAAATGAAAACAAATTCATTATATTTCTAAGATTTTTAAAGTACTTAGGAAATTATTACATCACCCTTATAATAAATAACTAAACTATATCATTGAAGTTATCTCTGTAAAACTGATGTTCAGTAACTGGGGATGTAGCTCCATAATAGAGCAATGTCCTAGCATGACCACAGACAGTCCTGTGTTGGATTAATAGCACCCCTAAAAACAAACATTTGATTTTCAAAATTGGGACAAAGTAATAAAAGTGTAGTATCTCTTATATAGTATTTTATCTATAAATTTAGATAATGACATTACAAACGCCTTATTTATTCATTTTACAATTATATGTTGACATAAGTACGTTGATAATAATCATAGTGACTCCATGATTCATCACACAGAACTTTGCAAATGTCAAACACTACTGCATGTATTGTTCATCTCAAGCTTGAGACACAAGGCAGGGCAAAGTAAATGATGCAACATTAAGGTACTAATACCTCAGAACTATTGCAGGCTCACAAGGGAGAAGCCAACCACTAGAAATATCTAATTTTTGTTAAAATATGGGTATGTTTACAAGTGACTAATCAAAATAAATTCCTAAAGAGTAATGTGTCAGTCATGAAAACATTAAGAAACTGCATATGAATGGGAAAAAAATAAATTTTAATATCACAATTTTTTTTCAAAACCTATATATCCCATCTTTCTGCTGAGTCATTATGAATACTCAGCCATGGAACTATGAATACACATACAAATGCATGTGTATAAAAAAATAAATATGAAAGATTAGGAACAATGTTAGACCTCTCCTGAATATATACTTCCTAATGTAAACCTTCTGCTGAAAAGATGCTGAATGTTGAGTAGTTTGGTCTTGTGAATTTGATTCTTCAATAGAACAAACATGATTAGGTGCTGAACACGAACATCTTTAATCATATCTAGGGAGCTACTGTCTATATAAACAACACTAAACAGTGAGGGTGAAATTACAAGTTATGAACATAGGGACTTGTCTATGTTTATTTTTGAGGTATAGATTTGTAACCTAAATCAGATATTTGATATATCAGGTTGACAGGATTTTCAACTCTTGGGGCTTAGGGCTTCTTGAATCTTTCTTTACAGACTAGAAATTGAGATATATATATAAAGGAGTACAAGGATCCCTATTATTAACATGATGAATATATGTTGATGTAGTTTTCCTCCTGGAAGTTTGAAAGGGCATAAAGTTTGATTCTTACACTCTACTTGAAAAACCAGATAATACAAGACGTAATGGAAAGACCCTTGAGAGTGAGTGAATCAAAATGACAGTGTTGTAGGTGACATGACCATAGTTCTCAAAGCTGGGTGACCAAAAGGTATGAAATATTGTTGTGGAAAATAAAGGTGTTATAGTGGGAACTAACAGGACTCATTCTGAAAGAATACTATTTAAAATTTTGTTTCTGTGGATCAGAAACTTCAGAACAAAAAAAGATTTTAAAAAAGTAGTAGAACTCAAGCACTGAAAACATTGAGTAAAGTAACGGGGACAGGAGACTAGGGACTCAGACATCTTTACTTTCCTGCTCTTACTTCCACAGATGGACTATCTCTTTCAGTGATTTCTGTGTTGTCTAATTCAACCACTGTAATGCCATTATATGTGATACAATGTGAATTTTAAATAGTCTTGTATATATTGATGTTGGCCTTTACCTTCTTGTGCCCCTGTCTTCTTGAGAATAGGTCTGAGTTAGTCACCTCATTCAGATGGAGAAGACATGGAGGAGAGCCATTCTAAGCCACGTAAATTTACATTTGTTAACTCTCAGTCAAATTACACATTAATGCTTGACTGCTTTGTTAAACTCCCTAGTTTTATTACCTACATTGCCATCCATCCACCATTGCTCACCTTATGTGCATGCATGCTCACCTTATGTGCTCACCTACATTGCTCACCTTACGTGCATGCATGTACATGCATGTATCCATGTGTGTGCAGTGGGGAGCACCCCAAAATAGTCAGTCTTTTTATCATGTGTATACCTGAGATCAAACTTACATTCCTAGGCTTGACAGCAAGTGCCTCTAGCCAATGAGGCTTCTTGCTGGTGCTAAGTTTTAGAGTGACTTATGATGCAACATTTAGCTAATTGACAGAGGATCATGCTGCAATAATTTACCCAAGTGTCCAACAAGAGAATGACATGTTTGATACTGATTAATAACAGACTAGATTGTAACATTTGACCAAAATCAATTCTGACAGCCCTAAATAGTCATATGACTCTAAACCAGAGGTTTTAACCTGAGAGTTGAGACCCTTTGAAGGCTAAACAGCCTTTCACAGCGGTTGTCTAAGACCATCAAAAAAACACAGATGTTTATATTATGATTCATAACAGCAGTAAAATTACAGTTATGAAGTAGCAGTGAAAAATAATTTTATGGCTGAGGGGTCACAACAATATGACAAACTGTATTAAAGTGTTGCAGCATCAGGAAGGTTGAGAACCTCTGTTCTACACTATCACTGTCTAGAGTTGGGAAAAGTAAATCATCAAAACTAGTTAGTAGTAAGGAATTTTTAAAAATATATAAATAAAAAATTATGTAGGTCCTTTTTCACCTTTCAGAAAAGGTACAATGAATTACTTTTAAAAGGTGAAATGAAATAATTAGAAAGAACCCTTCTTGTATATTTATTTTTGCACTGGTCATTTTGATAATTTGTGATTACAAACTAGTTTTCATCTACCATTTCACAACTGATCAAAGTCTGCATGCACAGTTTTATTAGCTTATGGTATTTTGTTATGAATGAAAACCATTTATTGATTGCTAAATTAGAGCAGTTATAAAGTTGCAAACCAATAAATCAATAGATTTTCAAATTTGTTCCTGTTAATTTTGTACTTTATCTTTTTTTTATAGACATAATCTCACCAGGTAGCTCAGACTACCCTAGAACTCAGAAACTTCTTGCTTCATAGGATGAGAGGCCTATGCCACCACATCTAGATTGGAACTTACAATTCTCTTTTATAGCTAAACTATAAAATTGTATATTTCAGTGTAGAATTTATGTAATAATAATTAAAATAGAAAATAAAACAGAATGGTAGATTTCTTTATTATTATTATTATTATATTTAAAAGGATTAATTTTTTAATTTTAAATTAAAATATAATATTATAAAAGAAGTCACATTTTCTATCCTTGTACATCCTTATTCAAGGTCCCTTCCCCCTCCCACCACATCAGGTCATTCTCTCTTCTCTACATCTCCCCATCCCCCACCATGGGCAGGCGGTCCCAAGGTCCCAATGTTGCTTAGTTCAGCCTCCACTCCTGGCAAATCCAGTTTTCTCCCCCCAACATCAAGACTGAGTCAGGTGTTCCTCTAGGGTTAGGGTGGGATCCAAGGAGTCAGTCCGAGGTGTTTCTGATCCCAAGCTCTTCAGTGGTTGTGGTTTGCAGCTTGGGCATGCTTTGATTTGTTTTTGTTGTTGTTGTTGTTGTGTTATGTTTATGCTGCAGAGGGTGGAACCCAGGGCCTTTTCATGCCAGGTAAGTATTTGATCACTGAGCTGTAGCTTCACACTCTTTGCAGTTTTGATAACAGTTTATTTAATTTTCTGGTGACAGCTTGGGATAGATTTTATTTTATTTCCCTAGAGTGGAATTTTTACTGTTTGTAGGTCACAAGAGGTCTGATACTCTCAGGTTCAGCTCAGATGGAGAGTCTCAGTAATCAATAAGGAGGAACAATTTTTTCCAGCCCAGTGCTGTGTAGTGACACAAAACCAGACAAAAGTAAGCACTAACAATAAATCACACTGTTGAATCTTCAAATGTTCTTTTAATGAAGGGTGCTACATCCCAAAAGACATACAAGTTAGACTCATTGTGGAAGGGATGGTGTGACCTAGGGTAAATCAGTCTTCTTTAACATATGCAGTTGGACAGTAAGTCAAGTGTAACATATCAGTGTGCTGAATACTTTGGAATAAAAAATGTTTGAAAGCCTCAGAGGCAGTACCACAAGTAAAATCTGCCTCTGCCCCTTTCTAGCATTTTTTTTTTTTTTTTTTTTTTTTGCCTCCTATTTGCCTTGAGAGAGATGGCCACAGACAAGCCATAGAAACTGGAACATCTCTTCTAAATAAGCCAACTTTACATTGCATTATTGCATAAAGGTTGGCCAAAAATAAGCTTTCTATCTAACTTTGTTAGGTACTAGGAAATAAGTCCCTAATTCTGGAAGTAATCCTGAAATTTACCCAAGAATGAAGAATAAACCTGTTATAGAGAAGAGTGGGTAGACAGACCTTATGTGTCTCTCTTAGCTTGAGTCTGTTTTCTTCAAATCATCTGCCATTGTCCAGTCATATAACCACATACATGGCTGACCATTTTACATTAAACTTAAGCAGAAAAATAGTGTATCCTGGTCATTGGATGTTTATTGCTGAGGTTCTAAAATCATGCAATGCTTCCCCTTGTTAGTATATAGTTTGATACAGGACTGTCTGCTGTAACACTTATGATGATTGAAGGAAGACATGATAGATTTTAACTTATATCCTACTTCCTCAAGGACAAAAAAAATTCCCAGTCTAAGAGAGAATAAATGTACAAGTTTGCTTTAAGGACACTGCATCTGTATCAGGGAAATACCTGTTAGAGATAATGCCTCTGACTGTCACGAGATTATCTTGTGCACTATACCCATCAATGTGTATTTAACTCCAGGAAGGAAAAAAAAAACTGCAATGAGAGCTATAATTCTTGCTGAGAGCAGACATCTGGGAAGGAAAACCAATTTAATTTAAGGTTAAAAAGGCTAATATTCTTCTTCTTTTAATTTGAAAGTTTAAAAAGAGTACTCAACACAGTTCCACTTCCTCCCCTCTTCTCTGTCTCTCCCCCGCCCAGCTAAATCATCTTATTCCCTCGTGTTCTCTTCTTACCTCTCCTTTTCCCCTCTCCCTGTGAATCCCAATTTACTCAGGAGAAATTATCCATTTCTCATGCCCAGGGAGATCCATGAATGTCCCTCTTAGGTTTTTCTTTGTTACCTAGCTGCTCAGGAATTGTAGATTATAGCCTGGTTATCCTTTGCTTCAACTTTAAAATTCACTAATGAGTGAGAACATACCAAGTTTGTCTTTCTAGATTTGAGTTACCTCACTCTGGATAATTTTTTTCTAGTTTTATCCATTTGCTAGCAAATTTCAAGATGTCATGATGTAGTTTTTTTTCTTTCTGCTGCATAACACTCTATTGTGCAAATGTATTACATTTTTAAAATCCATTCTTAGTTGAGAGGGATCTAGGTTGTTTCCAGGTTCTGGCTATTAAAATAATGTTGCTATAAATATAGTTGAGCAAATGTCCTTGTGGTATGAATGTGTATCCTTTGGGTATATGCCCAATAATGATATTGTTGGATTACTGGGTATAAAAATTTCATTTATTTGAAAAACCACCACACTAATTTCCAAAATAGCTGTATAAGTTTAAATTATCAGAAATGGAGGAGTGTTTTCCTTATTCACATCCTTTCCAGCATAGGCTGTCATCAGTGTTCTTGGTCTTAGCCATTCTGACAGGTTTAAGATCTCAGAATTGTTTTGATTTGCATTTTCCTAATCACTAAGCATGTTGAGCAATTTTGTAAGTGTCTTTCTGCCATTTGAGATTCTTCTGTTGAGTCTTTATTTAGCTCTGTACCTCATTTTTTAATTGGATTATTTGGTATTTTGATATCTAGGTTTTTTAGTTCTTTATATATTTTAGAGATCAGCCTTTGGTCAGATGCAAATTTGGTGAAGCTCTTTTCCAGTTCTGTAGGCTGTTGTTTTTGCCTTATTGACCTTTGTTTCTCAGATTCCAGAGGTCCCATATTAACTGTTGCACTCTGTGTCTGTGCTACTAGTGTTATATTTAGGAAGTGGTCTCCTGTACCAATGCGTTTAAGACTATTTTCCACTTTCTTTGATAACAGGTTCAGTGTAACTGGGGGTTATGTTGAGGTCTTTTATCTACTTGGACTTGAGTTTTGCTCAGGGCAATAGATATGAATATATTTGCATTCTTTTACATGCCACCATACAGTTATTCTGGCATCATTTGTTGAAAATATTTTATTTTTTTTCCATTGTATATTCTTGATTTCTTTGTAAAAAATCAAGTGTTCATAGGTGTACTAATTAGTCAGGGTCTTTCATTTGATTTCATTGATCTACGTGTCTGTTTTTATGCCAGTACCAAGCTGTTTTTAATTACTGAACTCTAGAGTTGGGCTTGAAGTCAGGGATGGTGATGCATCTAGAAGTTCTTTTATTGAACAGGACTGTTTTGATGATTCTGTGGTTTTTGTCTTTCTGTATAAAGTTAAGTATTTTTCTTTTGAAGTCTGTGAAAAATTGTTTCAGCATTTTGATAGGGATTGTAATGAATCTGTAGATTGCTTTTGGTAAGACTGCTGTTTTTACTATGTTAATTCTACCTATCCAAGAGCATGAAAGATCTTTCTATTTTCTGAAATCTTCTTCAATGGCCTAAAGTTCTTATCATATACTTCTTTGGTTAGAGTTACCCCATGTTATTTGCAGCTATTGTAATGGATGTTTCCCTGATTTCATTTTCAGCCCTTTTATCATTTGTGCATGAGAAGGCTATTAATTTTTTTAGTTCATCTTGTAATCTGCCACATTGCTGACGGTATTTATTAGCTATAGGAGTGCCCTGGAAGGATTTTTGGGGTGACGTATATACTATCATATCATCTGCATATATGGAGAGTTTTACTTCTTTCTTTCTAATTTGCATTCACTTGATCTCCTTTTGTTTTCTTACTGTTCTAGGTAGAACTTCAAATACTATATTGAATAAATATGGGAGAATGGACAATCTTGTCTTTTTTCTCATTTTAGTAGGATGGCTTTGAGTTTCTTTCTATTTTATTTGACACTGGATGTCAGCTTGATATTGCCTTTATTAGATAGGTAAGTCCCTTTTTTTAAGCAACAAAACTTTATTCTTTCTATTTTTTATTTTTATAGAATGAAGTCTCATTTTTAACCTATGTATCCCATTATTCAAACTCCCTTCCCCTTTTTAGGACTAAGAAATGTGATCTTTAATCTAGACACATCTTTCTAAACAATAGTTATATTCACACATGCACAGAGTTGGATTCAAGTTACATACATATATATACAGAGTTAATACTAGCTTACATTTGCACAGAGTAAAATATAGGTCACATACATGTTCATATGACCATATTTTGCAGTGAAGACTCATCAGCTATTTTCAAAATGAAGAAAATCAAACAGAATTGAACCAGCATGGACAAACTTTTAACTTATTTTATACTTTCTTTTTAAATTCAATATCTGCAGATATGGGAAACCACAGGAAACAAAATCCACATCACCTCTGACCTTCTACAACATTCAATATATCTTCGGTCTGTCCCTCTGATTTCTTAGGCATTTTTACTTCAGACAAATTAATTTTCCTTTCCCTCTATTGTTCCAGTCTTCTACCTTCTCTCTCATTTTCTGGACAACACAAAAATGTCTACTAAAGTCTTTTTTATTATTATTAAAAAAAGTATTTTTTCCATGTATCTCCCTGCTCATCCGTCCTTCCCTGTTCCCAATCCCTCCCAGTCTGCCTTCAAACTCCCCATCCTAATACCCTTCCCCCAAAGGGCAGCTCACCATGATGCATCCACTTTAGGCAGGTCTGATCTTCTCATCCCATTATCAAGGCTGTGTTAGGCACTCCTCTACAGGGAATGGGCTCCAAGGTGCCAGCTCATTTACAGGAACACAGTCTCATTCCACCCCTCAAGGCTGCCCCATACTAATCAACAGTTGCCTACCATTGGAGAGCCTAGCTCTTTGTCCAATGGTTCCTCACAGACTGTTTTTTTTTCCTTCTTTATTTTGTATTTATCAAAAAAACAGTAAAATGAATTTAAAATGCTGAAAAGTTAACAATAACTATAAAGAGGATAAGAATCATAAGCATGGCTTAACAAGGGTGGCAATGCAAATAAGATTGCTACACATATATTTACTTTGTGTTCAGCTTTCCCTCTGAATTTTTTTTTTGCATCCATGTATATCCTTATTCAAGGTCCCTTCTCCCTCCCACCACATCTGGTCATTTTTCTTCTCTGCAACTCGCCATCCCCTCCCTGGGCAGGGAGCAGACAATCCTATGTTCCCACTGGCCCAATAATGCTTGGATCAGTCTCCACTCCTGGCCAAATCCAGTTTTGTCCCCCCTCCCTCAAGAGTGAGTCTGGTGTTCCTATACTTGGAGTGGGGTTCGAAGGGTCAGTCCAGGGTGTTTCTGATCCCAAGCTGTTCAGTGGATGTGGATTGCCACTTGGGCATGTTTGGCTTTTTTTCTTGTTTGTTTGTTTGTTTGTTTAGAGACCTCTAATGAATGACTACATCCCCTGTTTATCTTTCTGAGTTTGTGATACCTCACTCAGGAGGATATTCTCCAAATCCATCCATTTGCCTGTGAATTTTAGGATATCATTTTTTCTTACTGCTGAGTAGTATTCCATTGTGTAGATGTACTACAGTTTGTTAATCCATTCTTCAGTTGAGGGACATCTAGGTTGTTTCCAGGTTCTTGCTATTACAAATAATGCTGCTATGAACATAGTTGAGCTAATACTTTTGGAGTTTGAATGTGCCTCTTTAGGGTATACTCCCAGAAGTGGTATTGCTGGGTCCTTGGGGAGATTGATTCTCAATTTTCTGAGAAACCGCCATATTGCATTCCAAAGTGGCTGAACAAGCTTACACTCCCACCAACAATGGAGGAGTGTTCCCCTTGCTCTGCATCCTCTCCAACATAGGCTGTCATCTGTGCCTTTTATCTTAGCCAATCTAACAGGTGTCAGGTGGTATCTCAAAGTTGTTTTGATTTGCATTTCTCTGATGGCTAAAGATGATGAGCATTTTTTCAGGTGCCTTTCAGCCATTCGTAGTTCCTCTGTTGAGAATTCCCTTTTTAGATCTGTACCCCATTTTTGATAGGGTTATTCAAGGTTTTGGGCTTTAAATTCTTGAGCTCTTTATATATCTTAGAGATCAGTCCTCTATCACTTGTAGGTTTGATGAAAATCTTTTCCCATTCTGTAGGCTGGCGTTTTGTCCTATTGACAGTGTCCTTGGCTTTGCAGAAGCTTCCCAGCTTCAGGAGATCCCACTTATTGATTGTTGGTCTTAGTGCCTGTGCCACTGGTGTTATATTTAGGAAGTGGTGGCCTGTGCCAATTTGTAGAAGTGTATTTCCCACTTTCTTTTCTATCAAGTT